>PVIY010001867.1:0-139264 GCA_004026745.1 Myrmecophaga tridactyla | reverse complement strand
GAAGAAGAAGAAGGCGGTGATGTTCTCAAGACTTCCAGGGGTCACTCTTACTGAAAACTGACTAAGGTGTGTTGGGGTGGGGGTGGGGCTGAAGGGATGGGGACAGGGGGAGGGGAATTCAGGGAGTGGGAGGAGATGAGTAGAGGGTGGCTTGTTTAAAAGATCCTACAGCTGAGCCATAAACACATCATTGGTTTTAATTTCATACATAGCAATAAAATTGGCTGGAGATTAAGAATGAGGTGAAAGGGTAGCTTTTTGACTTATTCATTAAGAAATATGAATTGGGTACATTCTCTGTTTGGGTGATGGAGGTGCAGCACTGAAAGAGAGACAGGAGCCCTTTGTTGAGGGAGCTTTCTGAAAAATGGGAGAGGGAAAAACAACATATAAATTGGACAGCAATTAAATAAATGAGAACACTTCAGATGATGATCTGTGTCACGGAAATCAATACAGGAGTGATAAGACAGAATGACAGTGAAGGTGAGGGGAGGTGTGCAGTCAGTCTTAAATGGGGAAGGGTCCAGAAGAGCTTAACTGAAGATTTAACATGAATCAATAACAATTGATTCCTGAATTATGAGATGGCTCCACAAGTGAAGTGGGGGTGGGTGGGCAGGGTGACCCAGGTACAGGGAACAACACAAGCAATGGCCCCAAGGGGGGACCCTGCCTGGCAGGTTTCAAACAGAGAGTAAACCAGGTGGAGCATGATACATGCGCTGGTTTGAAAGGATGTACGTCCCCTAGAAAAGCCATGTTTTAATCAAAATCCCATTTCATAAAGGCAGAATAATCCCTATTCAATATTGTATGTTTGAAATTGTAATCAGATCATCTCCCTGGAGATGTGATTTAATCAAGAGTGGTTGTTAAGCTGGACTAGGTGATGACATGTCTCTATAAATTTGGGTGGATCTTGATAAGTTTCTGGAGTTCTATAGAAGAGGAAACATTTTGGAGAATGAAGGAGATTCAGAGAATGCTGCAGCACCATGAAGCAGAGAGTCCACAGCCAGCGCTTTGGAGATGAAGAAGAAAAATGCCTCCCAGGGAGCTTCATGAAACCGGAAGCCAGGAGAGAAAGCTAACAGATGATGCTGTGTTTGCCATGTGCCCTTCCAGCTGAGAGAGAAGCCCTGACTGTGTTTGCCATGTGCCTCCTCACTTGAGAAAGAAACCCTGAACTTCATCAGCCTTCTTGAACCAAGGTATCTTTCCCTGGATGCCTTTGATTGGACATTTCTATAGATTTGTTTTAATTGGGACATTTTCTGGGCCTTAGAACTGTAAACTAGCAACTTATTAAATTCCCCTTTTTAAAAGCCATTTTGTTTCTGGTATATTGTCTTCTGGCAGCTAGCAAACTAGAACAGTAAGTGAGGGAAATGAGGGGAGAAATAAGGTGGGAGAGTTAGAGAGGGCCATACCATGTAGTTATTTGAAAGTAATGCCAAAGAATTTGAATATTTTTCTAAGTGCAAAGGGAAGACATTGGAGGTTTTAGCCAGTTAAGAGACCTGAATATAACTTATGCTTTAGAACATCCTACAGGTCATCTGCTGTTTGGGCATATGAGTCAGCAGGATATCAGAGGTATCCAGGATAAGAAAAGATGTCATGTAGTACTTAAAGCAAGACCAGTAGGCGAAGCACAAGATAGACCCCAAGAGATCAAGAGCAGCAGCTTACTGTATACAGCAGAGAATTATACACCATTTGAAAAATAGCAATTTGTCTGCTACTGAATCCTGGCAGAGAGAAAATGCCTCACAACGACACACCAACTGAACACGTGACCAGAACCACCATCATGATCTGGGTCCTAACAGACATGCAAAGACATAAAGTCAGGTGGACCCAGCTACGATCCACCATAAGATGGAAATAGAGCACCCAGGGTAAGGCACAAGCAAAGCCGAAGAGGACAAGCCTGAGCTGCATGAGCAGGTGGCCCAGAACCCCTTGTCATCCATTCCATACATGGATGCCTTAGGGCACTAGGGCTTAGTCAGCTTGGTGGGGCCTTGCTGAGAACAGCTGCTGTAATGGCGCTGTGCCCTCTCTAGGTAGAACACACGGTTCAGAGTAACAGAGGGTGGAAGTAGAAGTGGCCTGCTCACCGTCACGCCCAGGGACCCACTTGGGAAATTTGGGCTTCCTTTCCCTGTAGCTCTAGGCTCTGCGGCCCTGCTTCCCAGATGGCAGGCTCCAGCCCAAGGAACGAATAAACTAAGAAGGAGAAAAATATCTGGAAAAGAGTGGATTCAACCTAGAAGAAGGGCTAACAAAAGTCTTGTAACTGAACTTGGGAGCAATCTGTGCAGTTTGGAACATCAGGATGGAGGGCTCAGGGGCAGATATCCAAACCTGCTAGTGTAGATTTTATGGACAGGAATGTGGTGGAGCACCCAGAGTTAGGAACGTGTACGTGGAAATTCTGAAAATGAAAATTTAAAAAATATACATGTATATAAAATAATCTAAGGTAGAGAAAAATGCTATGAATGAAAAGAGAATAGAAAGTTAGTGATGGAGGATGCCCTAGTACCCTAGTAGATAAGGTGGTTAGGGCAGCACTGAACGAAGACATGAATAAAATGAAGTGAATCATGAAGTTAAAGGGGAGTGTAGGGGGCTCAAGGCAGAGGCAACCACAAGCACAAGGGGACAGCAGGGACATTCACACGTAGAAGGTCAGTAAAAGGGAAGTGCGAGGGGTATTGAGGGGTATTGAGGGGTAAGGAAGTATGTGAAAAAGTCCACTAGGAGAGTGGGAAAACAACCACTAGAAAACGAAGTAGAAGTGGCAGGCAGTGCTGTGTGTCCATTTGAGGTTTGCAGTCATTAAAGTGAGACTAATCGATGTGGGTCTGCAATTATTTTCCCAAGCAATGTTAGCAATGTTCTGACTCAGAGATATAGCACAGCATAGAGCATCTGCACCAGAATTGAACCAACTAACTTTGATGAAGAGAAAACTGAGCAAGAGATTTAAAATGTTTATGAGCTATTCTAATAATGGAATTTAAGCTGACTAAAGAGGGAAGTGGGAACATGAAGGGAGATGATTAGGATAGTGAAAAAGTTCCAGGGTCAACAGACTGAAGAAAGAACTGACCTGGTAGGAAGAGATGAAGTTTAGCAACATGTCAGGAATCCGTGCCCCTGTGGAGAGGATGAGACCTCCAGATGGGGACACGGGTGGCTTTAGGGAGAACATACTTCAGACCAGCTAGCCAAAAGGATACTTTCCTGACCTAGATCTCAACACCCCCTAGAAGCCTACTCAACTAGGAGGGCATCTGAAGAGAATCTTATTTGCCTAAAAGTAGAGCATCTGACAAACTCTCATCTTGCTTTACTGACAGAATCATCAATCAGTAAATGAGGGAGAGACAGGGGAGCTTCTACTTTAACAAGGAAGAATGTCTCGGTAAAAGTGAAATTGATGGGAATTTGGGGAGAAAATTGTCTGATTCCCTTAAATGCCCAAAATGCACCCAATTCTCCTCCCTTATAGGATCACTAAAATCCACTGTTGCTGATTTTTGTGGAGTTGTGAAAAAATAAAACAACAGTGGCAAGAAATTAAAGTTCTGACATCAAGAAAGAAGGTCGAATCTGCCAAGTAGCCAAATGACTACTGGAGCAAACGATACTCAGATGGAAGAATGAATGGCTGCTGACCTCATGCAAAGGGTACAGACTGGTCGACGAGAGGAGGTGAGTGGTGAAAACTGACAGGAAGCAGGGGTGAAGAATGAACTCAAGGAAGCTATTATCTCAATTCCCAATGGCCTGTGAATGTTAGTACAATGAGCTGAATCTACAGTGGCATTAAATTTGTAGATTAAAAAAAAGAAATTATCAAAGGAAGAAAGGGCTATTGTTACTGTATCTTGTATGGATTAGCCTTTATATAAATAATTTTTAATCATTAAAACAAGTCTGCAAGTTAGAATTCTTATTTTACTGTTAAGAAAACCAATGTTAGACAAATTAATAAACAGTCTCAGTCACACAGATTGCAATAGAGCCAAGATTCAAACTCGGGTCAGTCTCTCCCCAAAGATAGTTCCATAATGCCACTTGCATCTGAAAACCCAACACTTCATGAGGAGCGTGTGCACGTGCGCGCGTGTGTGTAAGAGAAACAGAAAGAGAGCATACTTTTCAGTGATAAGTAAAAAGAAAAGAGTGGTCTTTGTTGATAGCAGCTCAGTAAGAGCCAACAGCATTATTTGATAATCAAAACTGCTAACTTGATCTTATTTGCACTAACAGAAGTTCAGAATCTTGAATGGTTCACAACGTGTCAGACCACATCTATGGTATCGCATTTAACTTTGAGTACCAAGCTTTAAAGAGATATAGGCAGACCATATACATATATATATATATATATATATATATATATATATTTAAATTTGCATATGGGCAGGAGGCACCAGGGATCAAACTCCAGACCTCCAGCACGGCAGGTTGGAGCTCTGCCTGCTGAGCCACAGCAGCCGCCCGATACATATATTTTTAAAGGACTAGCCAATCTAATGGAATCTCAAAATCAAGTTGAACAGGAGACTCAGGTTGGATTCCTGGTCCATATGCTACCACCCCTATAGAAAATAAAAAAAAAAAGAAAGAAAGAAAAATCAAGTTGAAATCTCTTTAGAGGATCCACATACTTGGAGAAGGCAATATCAAAAGGGAATATATTATCTTTCCTAAAATATTTAATGGGCTTTCTTATGAAAGAGAGTCTAGGCTTTTCTGGTTGTCACTCAAGTGGCAAAACAAAGACTACCTTATAAAAGTCAGGGAGTTCCTATAAAAAAGGAACTGCTTACAATAGATCATAAGTTGTCCGTCCCGGTATGTTTATAGCCTACTGAGTGCAGGTACTATGGAAGTAAGAGAGATTGCTATTTTGTCCTCTCCAAATAAGGCTGTAAATCTTCATATTTCTTTGAGTAATACTTAAGGGCACAATTTCCCCCATGCCTCCACCAACAATAGGTGTTTTTTTTTGATTGTTTGGTGGAGTGATAGATGTTTGAAAAGTAACATTTCATTGCTTCTTTAATTTGCATTCCCCTAAATATTAGTGAATTTGAGCATTCTTTCCTGTTGGTTAACTTGCTTATTTTTCAATTGTGTTGTTTGTATTTTTCTTGTCAACTTCTAACTTATTTATATTTACAACTCCTTGTGTAACTTTACTTATAACCACCTTTGTTCTAACTGTAGGGCACAGTATGTTTGCATCATTTCTGCATTGTTCTTCTCATCTGAATCTCTCCCTTGCTTCTCTCTGTTCCTGACATGGGAAATTGGCCTCTGAGGAAGTAAGGCATTCAACAAGAAAAGAGTGGGGCTTCACTGCAGAGAAACATTAACCCAGAGTTCATGAGAGAGAAGAAGCAAAGACTAAATCATCAGGCGAGCAGAATGAGAGACTATTCTGGAGAAGTCAAAGATGTGGGGTCAAAGTCAGGGTCACAGAGCCAACAAAAGTGGGGAGAGAAAGATGAGATCAAAGTGTGTACAGGTCGGGGTGAAGGGGCAGTGGTGGGGGCCGTATGCTTAAAATATCCACTAATGTTGGTAACTTGTTTTTATGTGCCAGCTGGTGTATCAGGCTGTGGAAAGTGCACCTGGCTTCAGATGTTCAACTGTGCTGGCAGGGACAGACAATCTGCTTGCTCAAAACTCTTCACTGAGGCCTAAGTGAGGAAAGAGTAAGGTTCCAGGTACTCTCACTTCATCTTAAACGTCTTCTAAAATCAGCTCTGGCCTATCCTTTCCAGACTTGCCCCTCTATTCTTTTATTACTCCTCGAACTCCTTTCATCTTTCGGGTTTTGCCTGGAATTCCTTACTCCCCTCCTCTGTCTGTATAGATTCTCTTCATTCTTGAAGTCTCTGTCTCTCTGAATGCTGTCCTGACCACTTTTAGCCTGATGTGAACTCTCCTCGTGCTGAGCTCTCACAGCAATTATTATTCGCCACACATTTGGCAATTGGTCATTGTCTCCGCTGAGATCCTAACTGGAAACAAATCCCCCACCAAGCCAGGACACTCATCATCTCATGGAGCTGCAGGGCCTGGGTTAGGGCGGAGTCTGAGGTTGATTCAGGGATTCAACTGTGTCTTTGAGACCCAAGTTTTCTCTACTCTGCCTTCCTAAGTCTGTTTTCTGTGTGTGTGTGTGTGGTATAGATGGCCGCCAAAACAGCTAGGACCACACTTTTCATTGTACATCTCAAGTAGGAGAGAACAAGAAGCCTCTCCCCAAGTAGTGTCTCTCGGTCTTTCCCATCAGAGTGATTGGTTATATGTCCACTGCTGGACCAATAATAGTAGCTGTGGTCCATGTGTCATTTGTCTTGTACTATTAGGAACTAAGCCTGGACCTGGAGGGAGCCTCATCTTCTCCTGAATCCCCTGGGAGGAGTGGATACTCGAAGAAATTTGGACTTCTGGTAGAAATCAAGTGTTCATGTGTATGTGTGTGAGATGTATGCTGCATAATCACATATTGCCCAGTGACAAGTATGTGTTAGCTTGAATTGCTATCTATACCATTTATTGGCACCTTTCACACTTTTTATGTCTTCTCCTGCCCAGATAGATTACAAACACCTCAAGACAAAGCCTACAGCTTATATTTTGTAACCCCCAAATGACTTTCTTGTAGATGTGTCATTGATTATCTAGTGGTTGAATTTGACTTTTCTGGGATTCACTAACATTCTCCACCTTGACCAGCATCACAGAGGCCTCAATTGAAGCTTTTATGGTTCAGATGATAAATTTGAAACCGTAAGGCTTTGGGCAACCCGAGCCCTGGAAGTTGGAGGACTGTTTGTAGTCAGGATGTACTCCCCCGTTGCTGTCCCAGAAATCACATGGATACTAGCATCAAATACTGAACGGTGGAGCAACTAAGACCAAGGACACTGAAGAGTCTACAATGCATTAGATCTCCTTATCCTTGATAATTGCATTTGAGAACACTTCACTGCTGATAAAAGGTTTGTCTTAGCTACAAAGCATGCATTTTATTATATTTCTCTCAGAAAAGACAGTGACTACAGAAAATTGATAGTTAAGGTATTCCATTCATTCATTCAACAAACATCTTTCTTGAACACCTATTACCAAGCTCTTTGCTGTCAGAGGAAATATAAAGTTGAATAAGGAATCATTCCAGGACAGAAGTTGCTCATTAATAGACATGCTACCGCTTCTTCAAATCCAGTAGTAGTCATTTCTGTGAGATTACTAGGTCCAGATCTCAAACTATCAACTCGACTGTCTATTTTAGTGTTTGCTGTTTTTGGTGCTAATAAAAGGAACTAATCAATGTCTAGCCGAAGGTGATTCACCTAGCTCAACTTCCACATCACTAAAATGGGAATTAATAAAACAAGCCTACTTCTAATATAAACCATAAAATCCATCACATGTGTGAGAGGCATAATTCTGATCACTTAAGCTGGAGAATATTGTTAGTTAAAGTAGAGTAAGTTAGGGTGAGGTAGTTAAGAAGTTTCTGAATGAGTAAGGTCACTGGTGCTAAATGTGTGAATGAGTCATTTCTCTTGCCTAGCCGACGCTATGGCAGAAAGTGAAAGAGGAAGAAGCCATTCGACGTCTGTTTTTAAAAATGGGTTCTGATCCTCACTCAGTCCACCAAAGTAGATTTCAACATACTTTAACATTTTAGATGTGATACTTACCACCAAAACATTTTTCTCGTTCCTCTCAGTTTGGGGTGGGGGTGGGGGTGGGGAAGTGAGATCCTTCCTCCAGGAATGAGGAAACTGGTTTTTCGTCTTCTCTCAGGGGTTTCAGATTATAAATTCCTAGTGGGCAGATATGGAATCTATTATTTAGCTCTTTGGCAGAATCTAAAATTCAAATCTGATTATTCCAGCCTCCGCTAAAGTCTCTAATGTCAACAATCATCACCTCTGCCTCACATCTGCTTGCCTTAAATGGATTTGCCAGCCTTCATCTCAGGCCCATAAAACTTCCCACCTGCAGATATTTTCTGGGTCTCTTCAAAGAGGATTTCCCCATGAAGATTGCAAATTGTTCATTTCATCTTTCTATTTCAACCTCCTCATCAATTCTCTCTTTCACTTACTCATTTGAACTAAAAATTTTCTTCATACCCTTACATGGCTGCAATTATTTTTTCATCTCTACCACACTAGCACACAGAAGACCTTCTCACTACACTTATTGGACCATCCAGCTTGGTCTCTGCGAGTCCCTATCACCCTAGATTCCTCCTTCCATTTGGAATTTTTCCCTGTCTACATCCCAACCCAAAACCCTGGTCTGCAGCCACTGAGTTCTCTGGACCTGCTCTTGACAACATGATACTGTAGGATAAGAGTCAAACTCTTACATGACCAGCCTTCTGCAAATTTACACTATAAACTTCAACTGATCTGTAAGAGCAGGGCAATTCAAAAATTCTGTGACTCCAAACTTTGTTTGGTGTCTGTTTCTAGAGAACCCACACTAGAAGTGGTTCCAGAATATAGGCAATAAATTCAGTTTCACTGCCTGGCTTGTAATGAGGATACCATTGCTGGTAGAAAGTGGGTCCCAGATAGTCTCTGGCAGAAGGTGACAGTCCAGTGGTTACAGCTCTTCCCACTGGGGCATTGGTAAGGTGACCTTTGGAAAAGAATGCACTAGTGGAGGTGGGGCATTTGAGACATGGAGGAAATAGTAGCTATATGGATAATGATATTTGATGGTTATTGCTGGAAGTTCAGAAACATAACCAAAATTGAGTAGTAAGGCCATTGAAAGCTAAATGTGAAAGCCAGCACAGTGTGATGGTGGCTCCGTGGCAGAATTCTTGCCTGCCATGCTGGAAACATGGGTTCAATTCCTGGAGCTTGCCCATACAAAAAAAGAAAAAGTGAAAGCCAGAGAGTTTCTTGATTGCATGTAAAAGCCCTCATTGCCTTCAGCCGCAAATAGAGAAAAGGCCCAAGACCTGATAATTAGAGGGAGGGAACTTCAAAGTTGGTTAAATTCCCACCCAGAGCTAAGTCTGTTATGCCAAGTTCAGGGTCCTGGTTGGGAAGATCTAAGATCCTAACACATGGGGTGGGGATATCTGGGTGGATTCCTATTTCTATTATGGCCTTTATAATACTACAGTTTCATTGCTTTCTTTTATCTGTTCTCCCATTAGAATGTGTACTCCTGGAGTGCTGGGATTATGTTTTATTCAGTGTTGGCTTGCTCACATCTCTCCTACAACACACAGCCCCTGTACAACTTATAGCAAACTTCCTGACAAGTAAATTCTCAATACAAGTTTTAACAAATGGCTCTCCAATATTTACTTGGGATTATTGATTTCTCAATATCTATTTTCTCATCTTTACCACTGAATTTCAGAGGGAAATATGTTAAATTTTTTTTTAAAACTAGCCATCATTTTTTGACATATGCTCCCCTCCCTTTTCAGGGTCTCCAGTCTTTTCTTCTCCATGAATAGCTCTACTACCAACTGGGTGTACAGTATAGGTTCTCAGCAAATATTTGTCTAATGAATGAATTTTCCATCATTTCTCTCTATAGATCTTTCCAGTCAATAAAACTGATCCCTCAACCAAAGCCATGTTTAATCTCAATGTTATACCATTGCCCATGCTGCTATTCTCCCTCTATCCTTATTCTGTAGAATCCTGTTCTAATTCTACAAGCAAGCACAGACACCAGCAAAGGGAAATAGGCTCAGAGCAGTGAACTGTACAAGCAATTAAGAAAATACTTGCTAGGCCAGGGCTAGTCAACCAAATGCCACCTTAACATGGGCAATTTGGAGGTCTCCACCTGGGAGGAGTGGGTATTGCTTTCACCCTCCCATTGTCTGGGAAGTGCTCTCCTAATCTGTAGTTGACCATCTCTTCACATTCACCATTTTCTCTATTCTTCTTCCTATATTTTTCTCATTCTTCTTCATATGTTCTTATCCCCAAACCCCACTATGATCCTCACTATGACTCTACTACAACTCCCACCCCAACCCTACTAGATGGATCTTTAAGGAGTTCATGACTGTATTGGATACTACTTGCTTAGTTGTACTTACAAGGTAAGGAGTCCAGCTGTTGCTCTCAGTGATATCTAATTTGAAAGTGTCAATGTGTTTACGGGATGGATTGACCAAGTAACTACCAGGAATCAGTTGGTTGGAGGGATGGGACAGCGTCTTGGAAAATAAATCAGTCTTAGGGAAGACAACTTCATGAGCTATGTCTGAGAGTACTGGGTCAAGGTCTCAAGGGAGAGGCAAAGCCTTCACTGCTGAAATCATGTCATACATAATCACCTCTTCTACATTACCTCCAGTCTCCCAACCCCAGTTACACATGTATCTTCTTTTAGAATTCCTAAAATGCTCATGATGTCTGCCAATAATACTGGCCCTGAATGACCATCTTATATCAGATGCCTTACTCACTGGAGAGTATGGGGATTGGTTTCTGAGTTGTCTATAGTATCCAGCAGATTGCAAGGCCTATTGCGACCTAGAAAGGTCTGTTGAAACATAAATGATTTGAGATAAAGGCTAAATGTGAAAAAAGAAAACACTGACTTTGTGAATTTGTACTCTGCTTCTTCCTCATTAATATGCCCTTACTGGCTTTCTCTCTCCCTCCTGGGCTATGTTGGCACCTAAGCCAACATAATCCATTCTGGCTGCCTTGGCTATGACACTCCACCCATGAGATGGAAACTACTTTGAGAATACCATGTGCCTGATATTTTCTGAGTGACTGTCTTGTGGTGTATTCCCATAAGGTCCCAGCAAAGTAACAAGCAAGTCTGAGAAACTACCTTGAGATGACGAGGCACTAATGGCTTGTGGTCACTTAATATAATCTTTTGATTTAAATAGCAACCTTGAATATCAAACTCATTTAGATCCAGTATACATTTATTGAGTATCTATCCCATGTAGATAATACAGAACCCTGTGTTAAGTGCTTCCACATGTATCTCTTTTAATTATTACAACAGCCATGAAAGATAGTACCCTAATTTTATAAGGAAGAAACAGACCCTCAAGGCGACATTTGCTGAAAGTCAAAAAAAAAAGAAAGCTGGATTCAAACTCAAGCCCTCTAACACCAAAGGCAGTGTCCCTTCCATTTGCTAATGGTGAGCCTGCAGTATAAGTGGCCGGTAAGGATGGTTTCGACCAGTGCAACCTTGTGGTATTCCTTATGCGGAGGTCTTCAATATGCCTATGCATTAGCAAGGCCTAGGTGAGCTCCATGCTTTCATCCCACACAGACGATTTAGAGGACCACGTTTCTACGTGATTCTACATTATTTTCAAAACTACCATGCAACAGTATTTTCTAATAGATGCCGATGATTTTTATTTTTTAGCCTGTAGCTACTTTGCTGTCCAAAACCTCAGTCACGCGGAAGCAGGCTCCTGAAACAGCAGGGGTTTTAATTCCCCTCATGTGAAGGAGGCCACAGGCAGGAAAAGAAAAACTAACAACCTTCCAGAGAGTCCTTCTCAAGGATGTAAATGTACAGCAACGTGGATACAGGGCAAGGATATTCTTATGGCATCTTCTGCTTTGGAAAATGTTTGCTAAACTTCAAACATCTTTGTTCAAGATGAACTGTTTTGTAGTTAAGCTTTTGAAAGAAAAGTAGTCTTTGTTTTTTGTTTTTTATTTGGGGGGATGTTTTTTGTTGTTGTTGTCTTTGTTGTTGGTGGTTTTTTTTCTTTTGTCCTCTGCTCATTAATATCTATAAAATGGCCATATTGTAAACACTAAACTATCTAGAATCTTAAAAACAAATGGATATCTCTATTTCATGCCATTCACAAATATTTTACTATATGGAAAAGAAAAAAAATGATAAATTGGGTTTTACCAAATTAAAACCCTCTGCTCTTCAAAGAAAGAAAATTAAAGGCAAGCCACAGACTGGGGGAAAATATTTTCAATACACATATAGGAAAAGAACTGGCATCCAGAATATATAAAGAAGTCTTATAACTCAATAGTAAAAGGACAAGCAACACAAATAAAAATGGGCAAAATGTGAACAGAAAGTTCACAGAAGAAGACATACGATGGCTAATTAGCACATGAAAAGATGCCCAACGCCATGAGTCATAAGGGAAATGAAAATTAATTCCACAATTATATCTCACGCCCTTTAAAATGGTTAAAATAAATTAAAAACAAAAAACCAACAATCCCAAGTATTGGTGAGGATGTAGAACAACTGGAACTTTTATTGGTAGGAGTATAAAATGGCACAGCAACTTTGGAAAAATATTTTGGTAGATTCTTAAATGTGAAACAGAAACACCGTATCACCCAGCAGTTCCACACTTAGACATCTACCCACGAGGAAGAAAATCACGTGTCTACAGAAAGACTGGTAGGCAAATAGTCTTAGCAGCCTAATTTGTATTAGCCCAAAACTGAAAACAACCCAAATCACTATCAACAGATAAATGGATAAACAAATTGTGATATATCCATACAATGGAAATCTTAGCAATAGAAAGGAACAAATTACTGATAGCTACAATATGAATAAATCTGAAATGCACTGGTCTAAGCATAATAATCTAAGTACAAAAGAGTATATGTGGTAAAATTCCATTTCTATGAAGGTTTAAAATAGACAAAATTGAAGTCTAGTGGTAGAAATTAGATCCGAGGTTACCTGGGAGAGTGGAAGGAACGGGAAGAGGAAATTATAAAGGGCGTGACTTGGTTTTCTTCAGCTGTCATCACAAATACCGTACAGCAGCTTGACTTAAACAATGGGGATTTGTTGACTCACGTTTTTGGAGACTGGCAGGCCTGCCTCCTCCTGGGATAGGCAGTGTTCTGGCTTTTTCTAGCATTCCTTGGCCTTCTCGAGGGATGTCCACTACTTTCACATCCTATTTCCGCTGACTTTAGGCTTCCTACCCCTCCCCATGGCTTTCCCTTCCTATATTCAATTGTTTCTGCTTTATAAAGAACTCCAGTTACCTGGATTAAGGTCCACCTTCATTCGATTAGACCACACCTTAGCTAAAACAACATCTTCAAGAGATCTGTATTTACAGAAATGTGGATTGAGATTAAGAACCTGTCTAAATTGGAGTTCATAATACATTCCACCACAGGCACGAGGGAATTTTCCGGGGAGATGAAAATATTCTGTCATGATTGGGGAGGTTATTACATATTACATATATATTTTTCAAAAGTCATCAAATTGTATACTTATGTATGGGAATAGTATTTTATATCATCTACAGCTCAATGAATTTGATTTTTAAAATTTTAAGTGGACTGGCACAAATATTAATGTATTTATGTATGTATATAGATCAATAATAATCAGAGATATAAATGAAGATTTATATTCCAGGATGTTCATCATAATATTAATTTAGTAATGAAAGACTGGAAGCTACCTAAACGTCAAGCAATAAAGGATTGCTAAAGAGTAAATGGGGGACTCTGGTGTGATAACTACATTAACACTTACAACCGGATTTCCTGCTTTTGCCCTAACCTGCCCTCCGGCTCCTTGTAAAGTCTAAGCTTTTCTGGGATTCCCCTAAATTCTTTCACAGGAACTCATGAGTCAGTCTACTGGATGTCACTACATGTGGTGTTTGTCCTATTCCGTCTCTCTTGACAGCCCCCCTTCCCTCCCTCAGTGTTGTCTACTCACAACACCATCTGAAGGAACCTCTGTCCTGCTGTGGTTGGCAGGACCTATCATGAGAGTTGCCAGGCTCCACGCCAAGAATGCTCCTCTAAGGCTGCTCTTCAGAGCATTGGAACAGTTCCGGACCCCAGTAGAAGTGGTTGTGAGCCTTTCTTCCTCAAAGCTCAAAAAAACTCCTGGGGTCTGCAGGAGCCCACTGCCAGACCACTCTCCCCTGCCCTCATTTTTCCCGCTTTACTCTCTATCCTGGGGACTCCTTGCCAAATTCCATCATCATGCTTCAGCTGAAAACCATAATGTTCCTGAAACCCAACTCCACGCAAATAGGCACCTAAGGAGCAACTAGTTCCCCAGTTCTGTGAAGACCCACCTAAATCCCAGTTTAAAATCAGGCAGGTTATGTGTTTGTGTATTTATATGTGGAGATAAATAACTCAACAGTTATTCTACAAGCATATGCCTCATCAATGTGTTTATTTTGTTTCTTTCTTCATATATCAGACTCACCTGTGTCTATCAGAGAAGGCACTTGATTCCCCCTTCTAGGGAAAGAGTCAGGAGTCATCTCACAGCTGTGGGGGTGGGTTGACGCTCTTGCACTTTCTCTTACTCCTTTGTGCAAATGGTGCTTTGTGTGAAGAGGGTAGTGGGGTTTCCACTCCCCATGTCTATGACTAAATAGCAGAACAACTTCAGTGTCCATGGAGGACGTTGAACTCATAAGCACCTTTCAAGGGAGTGAGCCAGAGACAGCCAACCATTGGAGGCACAAGTCCACCCCCACCCCCACTCCCACCCCCACCCCATAGCTTCAGTGATTGTTGCTTGCTGGCTTAATGACTAAGGAGGTTCTGTCTTATCAGGATGACCTGACTATGGGTCACCTGAATTTAATCTGGTTTAATGAATTATGGACGAAACAGAGAAGAGGCCCTAAGACTTGCTCAATCTTTCTTAGATGATGAGGTGTACTGGTACCTTACCATGCTTCTTGGATTTTATGTATGGGTCCATAGTGAATCAAATGTACCAGAATTTTTGTTTTGGTCTAGTTGTTCAGCAGCTATGTCGTGGAGTCTGAGAGTCTTATTTGGGTATCTAGATACATTCTTCACAAAGTTTCATTGCAAATTATACAGGGTAGGGAAGCTCTGCAAATCACTCTGGCTGAGTCTAGAAAGGAAAAGGATTATGCAACATTTAATGTCACTAATTAGCAAAATGATGGAGATGAACCATTCCAAAATCTTAATATCCATAAATTCAAAGTGCAAGTGGACTTTTAAAATTATTTGGAAATAATGGGCCTCAGGGAAGTGAGCGCCCCCAGCCTTGTGATCTGAGCAAGGCTCAGGAGCGAGGGCGGGTTTGGCTGAGTCACCACTGGTTGCATGACCCGTGCACATCTCCTGATCTCCACATGCTTCAGCTGGCCCAGCTGTAGAAATGAGTAAATGTGGCCAGAAGGCTCTGAGGTGCAGAGGCGGTCTCTGCTCACAGCTGTCCTCGGGCATCTTCTGGGGCCCATAGGTTAGTTACATCAGTTGCAGAGGAACTCAAGGAGGGGCTCCCAGAGCTTCCAGACCCAGTTATCAAGAGGCACCTAACAACCGCCACTGGAAAAGGAACTCGTTCATACTCTGTGGGTAGGAGTATAAACTGGAAAAACCTTTTTGAAGTCTTCAAAATATTCATCCACTTTGTATGATTTCACTTGAACAAATTTATCCTTAGTAGATAATCAGAGATGCACACAATATTTATGTTCAACAATGCTCCATAGAGAGTTATGTTTAATAACAGAAACCTAGAAATTATCTAAATGTCATTATCTAATGTTTATGATAAAAAAAATTTGGTCTACCCATATGATGGAGTACTGTGCAGTCATTTGAAAAAAATCACTATAGCAGAATAATAAATGATCTGGAAAATGTTAAGTAAAAAAAAATGTTCTAAAATAACATTGTTAAAAATAATCCAGGGCAGGCCATGGTGGTTCAGCAGGCAGAGTTCTCGCCTGCCATGCTGGAGACCTGGGTTCGATTCCCGGTGCTGGCCCATGCCAAAAAAAAAAAATAAATAATAATAATCCAACTTATTAGATACCATATATATATTCCCACATGCTTATAGACAAAAGGCTGGAAGGATATACCCTAAATTGTTAACAGTATTTAGCCTGGGTCTTGGGATTATGAGTTCCTTTTTTATTCATTGAGCTTGCCTGTATGTTCCAGATTTTTCACAATGAACAAGTGTTCTTTTGCCATAAAAATCAATTAAAAAGTTCCCTAAGTTTCTGCTAACTTGGACTGTCCTATATGGGACCAAATTGAATGCATACCTATGGAGTACAGTGACATGTCTGTGAACTGAGGCTTGAGCAATTCCAGCCCTAGAGGCTCTCTGGCCTGGGAACAGAGTGGAGTTTTTGTTTGAGGAGACTGAGCCTGGAAGCATGAAGACTCTGTGGGTGGTTTCTTAGATCCTCAGTGCTGGTGACTTCCAGCCCTGATTATTCACTCAAATTCTGGCTTTCTAACCAAAGCTGAAGAATGAGTTTGCTTAAGCAGCCAACTTCCCAATATAAGATCAGGGTTTACCCTGTATCTACTTAATATCTATTAAGCAACACCTGATCTTGTTCACCAGGAAGTATGTTCCCAGGGGAACTTTTCTTTCAAAATTAAGCAAACCGTTTCATGAGTCTCACACCTGGGAACCATGTACTTAATTTTCTCAAGTATTAAACCAATGTGAATGTCCTAAGTTTCAATACCATTACAGCTGGATGGTGATTGCCAAGTGAGGGGAATTTCATCCTGCAGGGGAAAAAAATGTTTTAAAATGGCCCTCTTCCTTTGAGAAGAAATATGTCTTCTCCATCAGGCACACATGGGGATAAAAATCCAGGTAACTTATGAGACAAATCAGACCAACACGATGTCTGTAGAGCTTTCAAGATGATAGTTTCTAAAACAAACCAGCTGTTCTTAATCTCCTTTACCAAAGCTGTGGAGAAGGGACAGTGGATAATCTCAGCATTCCTGATAACTGGCTTTGGAATGTAGTACATCATTTGTCTTGCTTAGCTCAATGGTGAGCACGAGCTTTCCCTGAGAACATTTGTCAAAGATGGCCCAGGGGCAGCTCACGTAGGTGGGGAAGACAATCTGAAGGGATATTTCAAAATTGTTGTAGATAAGTCATACTGCAAAATAAGGGTACTATTATGTCCATTTCACACAGACAAAAATGAAGTATTAATCAAAATAACACATTTTATTGAGCATCTACTTTGTGTCAGGTATTGTCTCAGGCACTATGGAAACAGTAGCCAATAAAACAAAGTCCTCATCCTCAAAAAGTTTAATTTCTATTGAGAGGAAACAATGAACACAATGATAAGATATGGATGATTTTAAAGATATGAAGAAAAATAAGGCGAGGTAAGGGGATGGAAAATGAAGGCAGTATGCTTTTATATGGAGTAGCCAGGGATGCTTTCTTGGAAAGGCTGACATTTGAACAGACACACAAAGGCAGTGAGGGAACGCACCATGTGAAATCTTGCAGGACAAATGCTAGAAGCAGAGAAAATCCCACGGCCTGGCTTTGAGGTGGGAGCATGCTAGTGATTTGTCAGATCAGCAAAGATGGTAGTTGTGCTGGTTTGAAAGGAAGTATGCCCCCTAAGAAAAGCCATGTTTTAATATAAATCCCATTTCATAAAGGTAGAATAATCCCTATTCAATACTGTATATTTGAAACTGTAATGAGATCATCTCCCTGGTTGATGTGATTTAGTCAAGAATGGTTGTTATACTGGATTAGGGGATGACATGTCTCCACCCATTTGAGTGGGTATTGATTAGTTTCTGAAGTCCTATAAAAGAGGAAACATTTTGGAGAGAGAGAGATTCAGACAGATTCAGAGAGAGCAGAACGATGTA
Organism: Myrmecophaga tridactyla; assembly: GCA_004026745.1. Lineage (NCBI taxonomy): Eukaryota > Metazoa > Chordata > Mammalia > Pilosa > Myrmecophagidae > Myrmecophaga > Myrmecophaga tridactyla. Next base: position 121,550 of record PVIY010001867.1, on the reverse strand, counting down.
GCCATGAGATGCAGAGAGTCCACAAGCCAGCAACCTTTGGAGATGAAGAAGAAAAACGCCTCCCGGGGAGCTTCATGAAACAGGAAGCCAGGAGAGTAAGCTAGCAGATGACGCTGTGTTCGCCATGTGCCCTTCCAACTGAGAAAGAAGCCCTGACTGTGTTCGCCATGTGCCTTCTCATTTGAGAGAGAAACCCTGAATTTCATCGACCTTCTTGAACCAAGGTATCTTTCCCTGGATGTCTTTGATTGGACATTTCTATAGACTTGTTGTAATTGGGACATTTTCTTGGCCTTAGAACTATAAACTTGCAACTCATTAAATTCTCCCTTTTAAAAGCCATTCCATTTCTGGTATATTGCATTCTGGCAGCTAGCAAACTAGAACAGTAGTGTAGCTGAAGGCCGTGGTAAGGCCTTAGGCCTTTGTTCCAAGTGAGATGGGAAGCCATTGGAGGGCTTTCAGGAGAGTTGTACCATGATCTGACTATGTGTTAGAGCTTGGACAATCATGAATGGAAGCAAGGTAACCAACGAAGATCACCTTGATCATGGCTTTGACCAAACTTAAAATAATGAAGGTGTAAGAAGTGAAGCAATTTCAAAGAAAAAGATTGCAGGGCCCAAATGAATGTAGGATGTGAGAAGAAAAGAAGAGCAGACGATAACAAGGTCATTGGCCTAAACAACTGGAAGAGTGGAATTATTTTCCGAGATGGTTAAGACTAAGGACAGGAAGAACTAACAAGGACAGGAAGAACTAACAGTTAAGTTTGGGTTACATTCAAATTGGGAAGTATTGTATATATCCAAGTGAAGATACGAAATATGAACTGGAGCCCAGGTGATTCCAGGAAAGTGACTGAGCTGGAGATATTGATTTAGGAGTAGTTGGCATGTATCTAATTCTTTGTCTATATCTAGCACTCTAGGGAGTGCAGACAAAGAAAAGAGTTCCAGGGATTGGATCCTGGAGTACTCCAATGAGGAGTCATCAGCAAAGAAGACCAAAACAAGTGGCAGATGGGGTAGAAAAGAACAAGAGTGATGTCTTAAGAATAGGGGAGTCAAGAATCACTCAAACATTGCTGAAAATCTGAATCTCCAAAGAGAGAAGACTTAAACTTTAGATTATAGGCAAGACAGAAGTCATTGAGGATTTTGATAAACAGTTTCAGTTGAATAATGGAGATAAAAATCTAACAGAAGTGGATCCAAGAGCAAATACGCAATCCTTTCTTGGAGTTTTGATGTAAATGGGAGAAAAGAAATGAGGTCAATTCTGCAGGAAGATGTAGGATGGAGGATTTTTTTAAAGGGAGCTTTGATAACATATATATAAGCTAAGGGGAATGAACAAATAGAACTGAAAAAAATTGATGATGCAGGTAGAAGGGGATGATTGGAGATGATTCTTCTTTGTGAGTGTATCACTCATATGAAGTAGGTACTATTACTACTTTCATTTTACAGATGAGGAAAATAAGGCCCAGCAAAGCGAAGTAACTTATTCAAGGTCACACAGCAAGTAATGGCAAAACCATGTGCCTTTAACCACTGTGCTATACTTCCTCAACTTTAGATTCCAATCAATTTTCTGATTACCTTGTATCCAGCATTTAGTAACCAAGGTTCAATGATGAAAGGAAGAGAGAGAATTCTTAGAATTCTGTATTTCAGTTGGCCACACTCTCAGAAACATCATGCTATGCCCTGAGAGGCAAACTAGGAAGAAATTGCTGGCACTGCAGTTTGAGTGAGGCTCATGAAGTCTGGGTCACTGCTAATACATGATGCTTCCAGAATGTGTCTCACCTTCAGAAACACTATCAGGTCAATGTTATAGCACAGGGGAAATAAAATTTGTTCCTTAGGGTCATTCCCAAATCAAGAATTGAATTAATCTTCTCATAAACTCCACTTCTTACTTTGGTCCCACATGAGAGATTTCTGAGAAAATAGTTCAGCTTTTCCCAACCAAAATGTATGCAGCTTGGCATCCCTTGCACCCTGTGTGCAGTGGTTAAATAAATCTTGCGTTACTAAGCAGAGCAATCTATTCTCCTGACATCTACATGGCCCTTTTAGTTTATTTTAAAACATATCAACTAACTTGCCACAACTGCCATTGCTTTTAATGTGTCCAGCCCATCCAATTTCAATAGCTCAATGAAAACGTCACATGATAAAATAGAGAGGGGCAGGCCAAGGAGGTGAGGAGAGTTGGTGCATAGACGCACCTTGCAAAGTAAGCAATGAAAACGCTTGTTCAGGTGTGGTTCAGGAAAGGGTCTTCCATGCCAACGATTTGGGAAATTGCTAAGATTACGTGAGAATTTCTCTTTTTCATATATTCCTTTGAAAGAGATCCATTCTCCCATCCTTGTTGTTTTAGCTAATGGACTCTACCTGCTGTCCCAAGCTATTTCACGTGAAGTCACACCTGCTTGGCTAGTGGCTTTATTTTTATCTTCATAAAATATTTACTCAGGACTCTAGTCATGTTATTTAGCAAAGTAAAGAATTCACGAATGTTAGATGCATGGCATCAATTTGCTCATTCCATGAGCAGTGGCTCTGTGCTGTATTCCAGACGAGGATCACAGGGGCTGAAACGGCTCCGGCCTCTGGGTTTGTAGGCTTCTGAGGATGTTCTTTCTCTGCAGGCAAAGGTACAGGGATGTGGTCATGTCCTGGCTTCACTAATAACCAAATGTGCGATGACTGAGGCAACTGACTTGGATTCAGATCTCCCCTTCTGCGACAAACAAGAAGGATATTAAATATTTCCTACCTTTAGGGTCGCTAGGGAAATGAAAAGTAATCTACATCAAAGTACTGTAAAACTCAACACAAATGTTGGTTGTTCTTAACTGAATTTGAAGCACACTCCACTCCCTCTATAATGCTTAGGAAATTTATTCAATGCCTAATGTGGGCAAACTGCTACTAATGTCTTTGCAGTGGAACTATCTGTCAATGCAAACAAGGTGGTAGGGGATCATAACTGTGATATTATTTTGCCTCAGCAGTTACAGATTCCAGCATAATAGTCACCTGGAGGCCTCTGGATACCTCAAATTCAACAGGAAACAAACATACCCACTCTTCTGTATTTTCTTTCCCTGCTGTTGGATTTCTACTTAATTCCCAAAATAGAAACCTTACAATAATCCTCAACAATTCTCATCACCCCGCCATGCCCACCCCAATGTATCGGTCTAAAGTTCTGAACTGGTACCTCACCCATTTGTCTTGGGTCTGTCTCTTTAGTAGACCACCACTGTTTTGGGAAAGGCCATATGTTCTCTTGGTGGGAGCAGGCGTGGGGGTGGGGACTGCCTTTGCGACAACCTAACTGAACTGACCTTCCTTTCAATAGTTTCTTCTTCAATCCTCCCTTCAGTCCACCTCTATTTACATTCCTAAAACTATGTACGATCATGTTCTCAGATAAAAGCTTCTGCTGACTCTCTATCACTCCTTAGGATGATGGCCTGGAACAATTTCATATCCTGGCTCTCGCATCTCTTCCATGACATGTTTCAGCCACGTTTGAGTCTGGTCATTCGTAACCATGGTCTGTTTTCTCCCCTGTCTCTGTGTTCGCATTTATTCTCCTGTGATTTCCCCTACCCCTCCCCTGCACCCTTTCCTTGGCCTCTTCTAAATTCATGTTATATTTGTTCAAATGTCACTTCTAATTTCTCTCAACACTTTGGACGTAGCATAGCATCTTCATCTTTTGGGCCCCCAAAGCACCTTCTGTACTTGAACCATAGTTATTTACTACATCGTGTCGAAGTCTATTGCTGGCCTGTCTGACCCCTGCAGTGTGGGCTCCTCAAGACAGCGGTTATGCTTTATCTTTCTTTGTATCACCAGTGCCTCACTCAGTGCCTGGAACAGCATCTGAGTCTGAACAATGTTTCATGAATAAATGCACAAAGAGGCAGAGCTTATTTTCATTACCTCCTTACCTTCCTTCCCTCAGAAATTTGTCTTAGAGGTTTGTGTTCTGAGAGGGGCCCAGCTCTCCGCCTGCCTTTACCTTTCTTTACCTTCTGAATGACGCTGCTGTATCCCCATCCCTCCTTAAGCTTACTCATCTTACAGTCTTCTCTTTGTCTTTCAGTGCACAGGATTGTATGAGGGCTGAGTGTGGATTCTAGAATCAGACTGCCTGGGTGCAGATTCCCACTCTACCTCTTAGCGACTGTCTTAGTTTTCCAGGGCGGCTATGACAAATAAATATCACACACTGGCTGGCCTCAACAGGAATTTATTGGCTCACAGTTTTAGAAGCTAGAAGTCGAAAATCAAGCTCTCAACAGGCCAGATTTTCTCCCAGAGTCTCACCAGTAATCTGGAGCTGGCTTGCCACAGTCCTTGGGGTTTCTTGTCTTGTATCTTTGCCTCTGTCATGTGGCAAATGGCCTCACTCTTTGGCTTCTACTTAGGTTCTTCAAAAAAGTGTGACCCATGCCCTGGAGTTAGAGACAAACAGTGTTGCTGAGTCCATTTCTCCCCCAGTTTCTCCCTTAGGCTGTCCATGCACCGATTCTGAGAAAGGAATGTCTAGAGGGTGACACAAGAAGCAGTTGGAAAAATCCTTAATAGACTTTTATCAGCTTCAGTTATGGTTATGATGTTATTCAGTTTATGTATGATTATGGCATTTGTTGTACTGTATTATTATGTATTGTATTACTCTCTACTTTTTATGCTTATAAAGAGATAATTAGGAGGAGATATATCAGGCTCTGATAATCTACCGGCATACTTAGCAGTAGGTCCCACACCTTTTTTTACCTTACCTCCTCCCTTGACTTTTGAAATGTCATTTGTTTTTTTGTTCTCACACTGATCTCTGAGTTCTCTTTCTCACTCACCTTTTCTGACCTTTTTCCTCTTCTTAATGACTATGCCCTCCTTGAGCATTCATTTATTTTCTCCATGTATATCCTGATGATGCCTAAATATTTTATCTCTATCACTGACTTCTCTCATGGAGCCCAGACATATATATCCAACTACCTAAAAGATTTCTTCCTGGATGTCTTCTAAAAAAAGACTCTTATGTCCAAGACTAAATTCATCTTCTACTTCTCCTTTGAGCCTATTCCTCCTTATTATTCCTTATCTCAATGGACACCCACTCATTCATCAAGCCGAAAGTTCAATAATCATTATCAAGTTCAATAATCATTATTCTATCTTATACTTCACCCACCTGACCACCAAGCTCAGGAGACTCTTCCTTTTGAATATCTCTTATAACCATCCACTCTTCCCATCCCTACTGCCACTCCTTTATGATAGCTTCCTTGGATATCCTATCTTGCCTGGAATGCTATGATTACCCTGGCATAAAGCAAGTATTAAATAAATGTTTGTTGAAATAAATGAATATATAAATATGGGGCTATATGATATTCAAAACCTCTAGGTTTATTTATATGATTTTACATGAATGTCTGCCTGTGCTATCCTATATTTATGCAACTGAGCCTTTTGGAACTAAACTTTACATTTCCCTGAGTTAAAGTTCATCAGAATAGCTTTGTTCATTGTTCCAGTTTCCTGACAGTATTGTTATTCTGCTATTAATCATGTTGACTCTACTTCCTAACTTCATGTCATCTCCACATTTCACAAGTTTCCCATCTACTTCTTTTTTCCAGACATTGATATAAATGTTGTTTGGGAAAAAGCCAAGGACAGAGTCTTAACAACAAGCCAAGGGATATTTTACTCCAGGCTCACATTAAGTGAAATTGTTCACTTGCATACAAAATTATAGACCTTAACTCTCATATACAACAAATTTCTCTATCTTGGCCACAGAAATATCATGCAAATCTTTCTTAAATGTCTTGCTGAAAGCAATATAAACTGTGGCTATACTGTTCCCTTAATCTGCAATTTCAGTGATCCCTTAGAATATATATGACTTTGGGATAACTTATTCTTAGGAAACACTTGACTTAAGTCAATACAATATTCACTTCCTTTTTTTAGAATGTTATTGTTCAATTAAATTATAAAATCAATTTTAAAAATTAGAGAAAGTGTAGAAAATATATAAAATGTAAAATAAGGTATAAACCTGTCAATATTTTACAATGAATATCATCGTGGCATATCCTATTGAAGTCTTTTTGGGAAGCAGGTTATTATAGTTAATAGTGCATACACAATTTTTAGCCATTTTCTTAAACTTGTGTCCATTTTCCAGTGTTGCCTCAATTGATATACTATTCATAAGTTTCATAACATTCCATCCTGTGTCTGAATCATAAGTTTTTAAACATATTCAAACGAACGGAATTTGGATGGCATGCATTTTAAAAAATTATTTATAAATAATAATGTGAGATTATTTTGTTTATTTATAATAATTTTCTTTATTTTTTTTCTTGATTAAATTATGAAAGTTGTGTATTTGGGTCAGTTTTCTGCAGCCCAATACATATATCTGTATTAATCAGGTAGACTGGGTTATGCTGCAGTAACAAATGATCACACACAACCCAATTTCCTTTATTTAACAACACCCAAAACAATGACAAACACACACACACACAAACAAAACTCAAAAACCCTTACATTTCAACGGCTTAATACATAAAAGTTTATTTCTCACTAATAGCAATTCTGCTGTGGTTCTTAAGGCTCTCCAGGGTCGTTCCCTTTAAAGCCATGATTCAGAGATACAGGCTGGCTTCATTTTCAGATTTCTCATCCTAACAAGTGGCTTCCATTATTGATGAGGCCAGGAAAGAAACTGGAGGCCGCACAGGGGCTTTTTTATTGCCTCAGCTTGTCAATTCCATTCACAATCCATCGGTTAGAACTAACCATGTGTTTCTACCTCATTGCCATGGGTGCTGGCAAGTATCTTCTATGTGCCCAGTACAAAAGAGTCACATTCTGTTGGTGCACATTAAAAAGGTCCACTCCAGTGGAGAGGTTTTGAACTCGATCAGTTTAGACAAGCTGGAACTACATTTCCCAGAATTCCCTTCTTCATAATGTCACAGGTTAAGTTTGACCTTACAGGAGATGTATTCATGAGATGTGGAAGGTGGGTTTGAAGCAGTCGGTCGCAGGTGCCACTGCAGCTCACACCTGGGTCTCCTGTCTCACCTTGTTGGTGCAGGGCAGTCGCCAGCCCACAGCTCCGCCAGCAGCCAGCAGCCCTTCTCCTTCAGCTTCTCTTAGTCCTGGCTCAGACGGACATGGAAAGTCATGCCAGAGAGTGTCAGTTTCTTTTTTAGGTCATCTGCACTATGGAGTTTGGAGGGAGTGAAAAACAGATAACAAATTTCAGTCTGTCTCATAGATTCCAGTTGTCCTTACTCTTCCCTGCTTTCACCCTGGCTGCTTGTTCTGCTGACTGGCCGTGACCTCTGGCTCTCCACCAGATGCTGGAGCTTTAGCCTGCCATCAAGTTTTCAACCAACTCTTCACCACAATTGCATAACATCTAACCCCTGAAATAAATATCTCATTCCATATCACTCGTTGTGCTTTTGTTTCCCTGATCAAACCCTAACTGACACTCATATATTAATACTTTGTATAAAGCAGGACATAATTTTAAGTTATTTTGTCCATAGATTTTTAAAATTTACTTATTTATTAATTTAAAAAAATTTAACAACAAACGAACTAAAACATTAACATGTGATCATTTCGTTCTACATATATAATCAGTAATTCACAATATCATCAGTTAGTTGCATATTCATCATTTCTTAAAACATTTGCATCAATTCAGAAAAAGAAATAAAAAGACAACAGAAAAAGAAATAAAACAAAAACAGGAAAAAAAAAGATTATACATACCATACCCCTTACCCCTCGCTTTCATTGATCACTAGCATTTCACACTGAATTTATTTTAACATTTGATCCCCCTATTATTTATTTTTATTCCATATGTTCTGCTCATTTGTTGACAAGGTAGATAAAAGGAGCATCAGACACAAGGTTTTCACAATCACATAGTCACACTATAAAAGCTATATCATTATTCAATCATCATCAAGAAACATGGCTATTGGAAGATAGCTCAGCATTTTCAGGCAGTTCCCTCCAGCCTCTCCATTACATCTTGAATAACAAGGTGATATCTACCTAATGCATAAGAATAACCTCCAGGATAACCTCTTGACTCTGTTTGGAATCTCTTAGCCATTGACGCTTTGTCTCATTTCACTCTTCCCCCTTTTGGTCAAGAAGGTTTTCTCAATCCCTTGATGCTGAGTCTCAGCTCATTCTAAGGTTTTTCTCAATCCCTTGATGCTGAGTCTCAGCTCATTCTAGGATTTCTGTCCCACATTGCCAGGAAGGTCCACACCCCTGGGAGTCATGTCCCACATGGACAGGGGGAGGGTGGTGAGACTGCTTGTTGTGTTGACTGGAGAGAGAGGCCACATCTGAGCAACAAAAGAGGTTCTCTTGGGGGTGACTCTTAGGCCTAATTTTAAGTAGGCTTGACCTATGTTTCATATGAACAAACCCCAAGACTGGGGGCTCAGCCTATAGCTTTGGTTGTCCACACTGCTTGTGAGAATATCAAGGATTCTTCTTGGGGAAGTTGAATTTCTCCCCGTTCTCACCATTCCCTGAAGGGGACTCTGCAAATACTTTTCCACTCACTGATCGAATCACTCTGGGATTCATCATGTCCGCAGATTTTTATTTGGATATTTTTCTAAGAAGAGAAGAATCATAAAGAAAAAATTATAAACATATGCTCCATGTTGAAAGAGAAGAGGGGGCAGGTATGCAGAAAGGAGGATACAGCCATGCAAAATGAAGACGATTATAAAAACAAACAAAAAGTACAATGTTTAGAACAGGGAGGAGACTCAGAAGCATCTTTTTCCTAGACAGATTTGAGGGAGAGCTTTGAAGGATGTGCTGCAGAGGAAATAGATTCCTGCAGCCGTGATGAGGCCAACTGTACCTGGAGCTGACAGTACCCCAGGCGCAGAGTTAAAAGGAAATGGCCTAAACTAGGGGAAAATCCACACTGAAAACAAAACTTTTCTGTTAAATTGAGTCAAACTGAGTTCAACAACTAATCTCTGTTCCTATAAATTTTCTACCTGCATAAAGTTTGATCTTTGTGTTTCTTTCTTTGCCAGGCAGTTGATTCCATGTGATGAGCCAGAGCCTATACTGTGAGGGAAGGACATGAGCGGGACTAAAGTCCCCAGATTTCTGGCACGAGGTTGAAGGAGGTTCTGGCGAAAGCATTGCACTGGACCAGTCAAAGGCAGGGTGCCTCGTCCATCACACCCCCCAACACATGACCATTTCTGCCCTTCAAAGCAATTACTCTCACTACAAGAGGAACTCGTTCAATTTCCCTCTGTCAAACTTTCCTCTGACTTGCAAAAGCCAAACAGAACACAACAAAACAATTCTTGCCACAATGCTTCAAGGAACTATGGCAGACTGGGAAAAAAACCGTATGAGCAAAGAATTGTATTCATCATTTGCATGTGATTTGGTCAACCTGCTTTAACTTCAGCTGTCGCACGCTGAAGTCTCCAAAGTGAACTCTCATCTGAGGCACTGGGTGTTAAGAACCAGGGACTCCTGGATGACCGAATGGCCTGTGCCCCCTGAGCCCACACTGGGTGTCAGACAAACGTGGACAACCCAGAAAGTGTTGTTAAATTGGGGATTCCCAGTAAGCGCTGGGAACATCGGTCCATCTGGATTTGCTCTTCAGTGGAGTTCAAGTCACCAAAGTTTTTGCCCCTCATGGATTCGCTATGTAAAATAGAAATGACAGTGCCTTTTCATACAAATGGGGACATTATTCAGAAACACAGTATGGGATGAATAAAAGATTCACATAGAATAAAGTTATGCAAATCCAATTTTATTAATATTAATTTGTACACTATACTAATCTGTTCCTAATAAGTTAGATCATGTTTCTTGAGGCAAATATATTAATCCTTTACTGAAAGGGAAAAATGTCTACTGGTGATATGAGAAATACTGCCAAAACAATTTCATAAATTATTCAAGTCTGTGGAAACACTCTAGTTCAGAGATGATACCTGGATTTATTTTCAGATTTCTCAATTTTTCACATTCATTTTAGCCCCTTTTCTTGGTGTGTGTATTGTGTATGTGTTTTTCCCCCTATCAATAGTATAGCTTTATCAATAACTATTTCAGAGATAGCAAGTGAGTGGCTAAAGGGCCTTGACTGGCCACAGAATGTACTACAAACTGGAATTAGTTGTCAATTTTGAAAATAGAGCACTTGCAATGTCTCCCCACTGCCTACATAGACCCTGCACCTTGCAGTTTTCCACCTCAGGGACCTGTCTGGCCCCTGTCGGAACCTGTGTTTGTGGTCAAGGAGTCTGCTCCACTCTATTTTGCATGGCATCACATGTTACAGCTTATTGGAACTGGGTCTCTGGGCCAGAATATGTCAGTCTGTTTATCCATGTAGGTTTAACGCCAGCTACAGGGAATACGTCATCTTATTAATAATATTATATTAATAAGCTGCTCTTTCACAAAGCTTTGTTCTCTGCATATTTAAGGTTATCTTTTGAGCTTGTAATCTGTTCCTCATTGTATCTGTGCAATATTTACTTTCTTATGTCCAAGTATACCGGGTTCCTGGATGGTAAGCCCTTTCCTTGCTGTGGTTTAATGTTAATTCCTTCTCTTCCCTATTGATAATGTACTGGGAAGCAGAAATTTACCCTCCCCCAACAACTTTCCACCCTTCCAAGCATTCTCAGTCCTGAGGCTTGCGGCTAGGTGCAACTGTATTATTGTTTGTAGTTCCCCTAAACTCAAAAAAGCAGCCAAAACATTGAATTGTAAGCTGAGGATATGGGGATAGACACACAGTTAGTTCTGACTAGAATGAAATGTTTCCCTGATATGGTCAATAATCTACTAAATATTGGATATTCTTTATCAACAGAAACATTCTGTATTTTTTAAACATGGGCAGGCACTGGGAACCAAACCCAGGTCCCCGGCATGGCAGGCGAGACCTCTGCCACTGCACCACCGTGGCCCGCCCTCAACAGAAACATTTTGACATGCAAGAGAATAAACCCTTTTCTAAACTGTTTTAAGGGTCAGAAAATACGATAAATCTTCACATATACAATTTATTTATTAATATTATAGTCTTATATGATTCACATTTTCTCATCTAAAAATGCTATTTTAATTTAGGAAACATAATTGCATTAAGCTCTTGGGCCTCAAGGGAAAAAACCCTTTTGAAATTAAAAATTATATCAGCAGAAACAACTTTTAAACCAATATAGATTTTAATAACTAAATAGTAAAAAATTTTCCTTTACACTAAAGTCAAAGATGATTGTATTTATATTACTATATAAATATGAGGGTATTATCTGATACTCACCTAGGTCAAAATTCCAGTTGCATTAACAAACATATACATAAAAATGTAAATTTACAATAAATTGTCAAATGGCCCTTTATTAACCTCTCTATCATGAATTTGTCTTGGAAAGTGCATTTTTTTGGTTTGTTTATGTTGCTTTATAATCTTTAAGCAATTAGACAGAAAAGATAGAGACATTAAAAACCTAACTGTGAAACATTTAAATTTTGATCAAATAACAGTTCATTAGTTGTAATTTATTTTGGATATTTCCCGTAGGAGAAAAATGTACTGTGAAGCTGTGTATCATTTCCAAATAACAGCTATATGCTCAATGGCTTATTCTCTTTAAAAAGAACTATCATGGTGTCAGAAAAGTCTAGACAATATATCATAAGAGAGGTTACTTACATCTGTGTAAATTAATTTATTCTTTTGACCTTCAGTTCAAACATCAGAAATATTTTATTTTGTGCTGAAATAGAGATAAGTCCATGTTTTGTAATATGGTCAGTATTTACCACCTTCCTCTTTTTCTCTCTACCTGTAAAACTTTCTCTCATTAAAATATTTTAAAGTGTATTTTTCATATAATACTGTGAATAGCAATGATGGTCTTGAAGTAAAAAAAAAAAAGGGGGGGTGTTTTAGCCTCCTTTGATTTGGGTGAAGCCATCTAATAAATACGTGATATATTTTAAAGTTTTAATAGAGTAAAGAATTAAGGGTAATTGAATAACAGGTGAATTCCTCAAATATTTATTGAATGCTTACTAGGTTCACGGTTCTGTGCTAAATGCAGAAATATAGCAATCCCTCAGTATCTTTGGCTGATAGATGTCACAGTCCTTCAGAGATCTGTCAGGAAAAATACTGTCATGCCAGAATGCAAAGCTCAGTGTGGGGCAGTAATGGGCGTGCCAATGGATTCAGTTAAAAAATTCACTGTTCTGGTTTCCTATAGATTCCTTCCAAATCTGCATTTTCACAGTTGTATGGAAGGATGGGTTCTCACTTCCTTTATACTCTACACAGCCCATCGTTTGAGATTTTTAGGAACCGATAGCTTAGACTATTTCAGAAAAATCCAAGAGCTTTAAAAACCATACACCATTTCTGTACCTTAGACCTTGGTGGTAATAACTGAGAGTTTAAAAACTCTGGAGGCAATATTTTGTTTTAGTGGAGGAGGGGCTAGAACATCAATTTGCAAAATGTCCCCCAGAGTCTCATGTCATGTACTTTGCTCCCTTGATCCCTAGCAGTCCTCTTAACATGTTCATTTATTGTATTTTGCTCTAACGTTCTAAATGTCTAGTCTGCAAGAATAATCTGAGTATGGCAGGCATTTTTCTTCCTCTACAAATTCTGGTTGTATAACTTAACATAAAAACACTTTGAGGAAGAGATTATTAGCTTTCTACATTTTCACAAGCCCTTGCTGATAGTTTAAAATATGCAACTGAGATGCTGTATTTTTTTGAATTTTTAATATATTTATTGGATTTTTCCCCTTAACTGCAGGAACAGGAGAAATGAAAATTCTTGGTTCCTTAAGTATAGCGAAAACCTGGAACTCCATATTTATGAAAGGCAATGCTACCATCATGAGGTTCTCAATATTTTTTCCCATCTTTAAGATTTCTCATTTATTAATCTCAACATACTTCAATGGTTTCTAAAAAGTTCTTCTCTGAGACCTACTGTCAGTTTTTTCTTTCCGAATCTTTCCAAATCTTAGACTATACATGATTAAAATGTGTTTTTAACACGTTTTATAAAAATCTCCTTTGTGTCCATGTTGACAGAGCGCTCTGAATGGGGGAGAAATCAGTCCCATTCCAGCTGTGCTTTCAGCATGAGGGGCATGGGCCCCCAAGCACTGAGTCCCCAGGGCTATAAATCTGCCGTGTTTCATGTTATAAATAAGGAAATTGCCCTGTGGCAGCTATACTCTGGAAGCATTAATATTCTTCTTTGCAACTTTCATTTTTAATCTTTTCAGTCATTTTCCTTCGTAAAATGTAGCCCCCAAGTGTTACTTCTGTGTTACTGACCTATATGCCGCAATTAAAAGACATAAATTCCACCCAGCCATGGCAAAAGTTGCAGCCAGCATTTAAGGCAAAACCGACTTTTCTAACTTGAGCCAAAGGTAGTTTTATCTGCTTCTCCTTCCACCCTGCCTTTCCCTGCCCTCTTCCTCCATGTGAGCAAGTTACTTCACGTTGCATTAAGGATGTGGGGTGTGTGCTTTTTAGCTGCTGCATTTGAGGTTTGGTCTTCTCAACCATAAAAATACAGTTCTAAATTGTTCTCAGAGCTAAACCACTTAACATCTTGGAGCTTGGTTGTTTTTAACTTTTCAACAATAGGCACTGTTCACTCCCCTCCATCTCAGTTCTTTATTCAGTAATCAGGCAGGACGCTGATGAAAGGCTGGCCACGGCTTCCCCCCATGGGATCAGTGTGGTGGCATGTGATGATTCACATGGGGCGTGTTTGATCCGAGAAAGCCCAGTCTCTGCTTATTCTTCCTTTGTTCTGTCATCTGGGGAAAAGACAGAGAGTGTGTTGAGCTGCTTTTCTCACTCATACTCAGGGCTGGTGGGCCAAACAGTTTTGGGTTAATATTTCCCAACCACCCATCATCTGCGTGGCATCATATAGAATACTTCTGTCAAAAAAAAGGGAAACATTTTTAAAGACAATATTAAAGAGAATATTTCCATAAACAGGAAAAAAAGAGCAAATCCTTCTCTGTGGTTAGGAAACAGGAACTTTGATTCTTTTCAGACAGAGTTTGCTTGTCACGTAATTGTCACCATCGACATAGTCGGTTTAATAGCTATCAGTAGCGTTAATATTATTTTCACTAATTTACTCTAAAATTGCTTTTATGTTATGGTTGATTATAGCATTGAAGTGACAGAGAGTAATGATGATTTACCTTTCCGATGAGTTTGGTGGTTGCTGTGATGGCAGAAAATAGGATTCTCTATCTAAAAACGCCAAAAGGGCCCTTGTGGTTTGGCATTTGCTCTTTCCTTCCTTTCCCCCTTCCATAGGGTGTCACACAACAGTGGAGAGGCAGGATGTGGAGAAGCTTCTGCTTGCTGAGATGTGATTCCAGCATCAAATGGGGTTTCTCTGTTGGAGCTGCTACCGTTTCATCCATTGCCCGTGAGCCGGAATGCAACGCTCTATGGACAACGAGCTCGCCCAGGCGGCTCCAGGTCTCCCTTCCCTCTGCACCCGCCCACCCCCAGCTCCCGAGCACACTGACCTGCTCCTTGAGCTCCGCCAGCTGACCCGACAGCTGTCTGACCAGACTCATGGTTGACTCCAACTTCTCCTGCAGGTTCCGAATTTCATTTTGTTCACCGTCACCTTCACTGCTGACAAGGGACATAGCTCGCATCCGAGGAAACCAGTCCAAGTTCTTCTCCTATAAGCAAATGTTCAGGAAGAATGGAATAAATATGGAAGGCAGCACGAAGTTCATAAAGAATGTTCATAGGTGTTGCGTATTAACATTGAACTCTCTTACCACCCAAAGCAGAAGGTACTCTTCTCTGGAGGTCGGGGTGGGGGTGGGGGGAAAACATCAGTTTTCATAGGGTGAGGCAGATATCAAACATTGGAACAAACTCCCAAGGGGCTCCCTGGGAGGTCCAGGATGAAGTATTTAGGACGTGCCATGAGCCCTGTGGGTATTCTGAGTCCTGAAGAATGACGAGTAGGGTATGGAGGCTGGGGCAAGCAGACCCACATGTGTGGGTTCAGCTGTGCCGCTTCTCCTTTCCCCCCAGGCACAGAAGAGAGAGGGGTGGCAGAATAGGAGGGTGGTAGAAGAAATGTCTCAATTCCAGCCACCCCTGCCTGTTTACCTCCCACTTCCCCAGTTCAGGCTCCCTAGCAGCTGGGCTTCAGAGCGCTCTGCTCAGGGAGAGGGAAGTGGGAGGGCATGGCCCGAGGTTACTAGTTTGCTCCCTTTGGAAAGATTTTATTATAGTGTGAGTGAGGTTTCAGAGTTAGACTTTCCCGGAGGGCAAGAGCTGAGTCCACTTCTGTTTTTCTAGGAGGAGTGGGCGTGTGTGTCTTTGTGTGTGTGCGTGTTTCCCCTCCACTGCACTACAGACAGACGGCTAGCCAGCTCCCCAGCTCCCTTGCACACTGTGCCTGCCTGTTAACATCAGAAAGAATCACTGCGTTACGCATGTTACATTTTCCAGGCTTCAAAAAAAGCCATGCAAGGCAAATCATATTGTCCCCATTTTTCAGAAGAGGAAACAGGAGCACCAACAGTTTAAGGTCCCCATGTCACAAGTTTTAGTTAATGGCAGAGCTGGGATTTGAAGCCAGATGAGCTTCCCACCTTGACTGTGCCTGCCAGCAGTCTGCTGTTCTCTAAGACACCTTCTCCAGGCATCCCCAGCAGTGAGCTTCTGCCTTAAGATTCTGTCTTCTCTAGAAAAGCTCTCTGAAGTGGCTACCATGACCTCTATCTGGGGCATTCCTAGAATGAGTGTCAGCAGAGAGCTTTCCTTCCCCAGGTACAGAGGAAAACTCCAACCCATACTTTTATCTTTGGGCTTCAATCTCAATCTACCCAGTTCTCTTGGGTTGCCTTTTGTTGTAGTTGCTGCTGCTCCCCAGGGGAATAAAATGTTCTTATAGCTCTCCACTCTCCAGTGGCAGTGAAAGGGGAGGTGGAGTGGGGGGCGAGATGAAGGATCAAGAGTGAAAGCTATTGAACAATTTTGAAATGCATTTGTTTAAATGTAGCAGTTAGTACTTCAAAGGAGAGCACTAACTTATTCTACAGTGCAGAATGACAGATTCATTCATTTAATCAATCCCTCAACATCTATTGCCGGGTATTTAGGGGTGCAAAGTCAGATGAGAGAGCATCTGCTCTCAACGAGTTTGTGGTTTAGAATAGCACTGCACAAAAACTGGACTGTACACTGAATATATAAAAATTCCCTTGGGCTGCTTGTTACAAATGCAGATTCCACCCCCACAACCTCTCATCAAACCTGAACCTTAAGGGATGTGCGGGATTATTATGTGCACTAAAGTTTAGGAACTTGGAAATAAGGAGACAGAGAAGATAAGTGATTACTGCTGGGCAATGACAAGGTAGGGAGGTGGAGGTGTTATGGGGAAAGGGCAGAGGAAGCCACCTAGGGACCATTAAATGCTTATGGGGTAGTAGGGAAAGCCCTATGGAGTGGGAGACCATGTCTTGGAATAGCACCAGCAAAAACCATTGTTTGCCAGCAGCCCAGGTAGATGTGCAGAGGAGAGAGACAGCTGGACAACACAAGATGGTGTATCTCCTGGAAAGTGCATCCAACAGACAAAGGCATGGGGAAGTCAGGTATGCCAGCAAAGCGGTGCTCGGAGTCATGACCATTTATGTGAGGACTGGTAGGGACGATGGAGGAGGACAGACCTGCACTAAATGCTCCAGAATCACTTAATCCTCTAACCTTTTGAACTTAGGTTCTATTATTATCTGAGTTTTACCAATGAAGAACTGAGGCTAACGTGTGGTTTAACTGGGATTTCAACCCAGACTGGTCACCACTGAGGTCTGCTGGCAGGACAGGAGACTATGAAAGAAAGTAAAACAATTTAAAATTCTGAAGGTGGACCAACTGTAGGAAATGAAAAATTCCAGGGTATAGCGATGGATGAGTGCCTTAAATCTGGTGGCAGTATATGGTGCTGAATTTGAGGAGGCTAATATTTTTTGATGAATTGTCCAAAATCCTCTGAAATTATCCTGAAGGAATTCAGTAGTTGGAGTGGAGGAGAAGGCTGTAAGCTAAGGGCCAAAATCTTTGATGAATGTAAAAAGGTGGTCAGGTGGTAGAAGAGGACAGTGATGGGAAGGGCAGAGAAGTGGATTTCATACGAGGGTGAAGGTGTGATGATTTCTTGGCACCAGAGAGCCATGTGTCTGCTGACCCCCTTCTAGGGTTCTTAGTATGGGGAGAGTAGGCAGGGGTCACATTTTATTCTTTTTCTATGTGAGTTGCAGCACCATTTGTTGAATTTTTCTTTTTGGTTTGGTTTTTCATTTGTTTGTTTTTCTTGTTTGTTTGTTTGGGAAGTGCATGGGCCAGGAATTAAACCCAGGTCTTACACATGGCAGGTGAGAATTCTACCGCTGAACTACCCTTGTATTCCCTGAATTGACTGTTTTTGTCCCTTTTAAAAACTACAGCAGGGCAGGCCATGATGGCTCAGCAGGCAGAGTTCTCGCCTGCCATGCCAGAGACCTGGGTTTGATTCCCGGTGCCTGCCCATGAGAGAAAAAACAAAAACAAAATATCAGTCTTTCAAATAGCTTCATAACTGACCTTCAAAATTAGCATAGAAAATACATAAAACTAACTCTAATACAGCAACATTTTTGGAATAAATTATATACATATCCTTTTCCCAACAGTAGCTCCCAGTTGAACAGTCAAGAAGTTCGTTCTTTGTTCTAATGGCACCATGAGTGGCCCTCATCGAAAGTTAATCCTGAGCAGGGCAGAGAGAAAGGTGAGCTCCTAGATTTTAAGCCTAAACCACAGCTGCAGGACAGACCCACAGGGTAGTTCCTGATTAACAGGACTTCACTTTCTTCACCACGTCATCTGTAACACGTTCGCCATTTAACGAAGCACTTATTTGATTTGCTATTTCTCAGTTTACTCATATACGCTATGCACATCTTGTGATCACGCACATGACTATTAGATTCCCATGTTGACTTTGGTTAGTCAATATGAAATCATTTCCTTATTTTACCAGGAATGAAAATATCTGGCCATGGGGTAGTACAAATTCAGGGAAGTTGTGGATTAACTTTTTAGTCTCTGAGGTTACAATGCACAGCCCTAGTAACTCAGAGAATGGAAGTTCAAAGCTCCTCTAGGTTTCTAAATGCAAAGCCCTGAGATGAACTTGTCATAACTCTAAGGAGTTCCTTTAGGGCATAAATCATGCCAACCATACTCTCTTGCTATTCCTTAACTCAAATAATAACGTATCTTTCTGGATGAGAGAAGATTAATAGAAGTGCAAAAACCTTTTAAGTAGTCCTTTAGCTGCCAGATTAATTTTGACTAGTTTTGTGGTTATTCAATAAAATGATTAGGTTGTCAGTGTCAGCCAAAGATTAGTTATGCTGTGCTGTCTAATTTAGTTCCCAAATATGAGATACCTCAGGTGTGGAAAAGAGACAACATAGGATAATGGAAAGAGCACTGACCTAGTATCAAACCAGGACCTGGGTTCTGGTTTTAGCTCTGCCCAAAACTAGCTACGTGATGTAAGGAAAAAAGCCTTACTTGTTGTGTTCCAGTTTTCTCATTTGCAAAATCAGGCTGTTTGGTCTCTGACTCTTCCAGCTCATCATTCTGTGAGCTATGAATGCAAAAAAATCTTTAAAAATGAAATTGCTATGTCTTGAGCTTACCAAGTGAGCAAATAGAAACATAGCATTTAGGCTAGAGGCAACCTTAAAACCACCCATTCCAAACCCAGTGTATTATGAATGCCCTAGCTTGAAACCTAGAAAGTTTAGGTTTCCTTGAGGTCTTAAAACATGATAGCAGCAGATGTTCCTGCCTGTGGTTTTCACTTCAGGACTCACTCTTCCATACCACGTCACAGAATAATTCTTACATCATCTATCACTGTCCATACCTAAATGGAAATATACACTCAAGAAAATACAAAGATTGTAATAATTTTTCTCCACATCAGAATGAGATTAAGAAGTAATGAGATTGATTTCAGTGAGCCACAGACTGGAGAAATTGTCTTATGTCCCTTTATTTCCAGTAGGTACGCATCAAAATTGGCATGCATGTATGCTAAAGACAAAACAAGCATTGTAGTTCAACATCATGATAATAGATTCCATTTGTTGGCTCTTTAGTCATCTATGACCAATACTCAGAACAATTCCGTAAGGTAGGGACAGTCATCATCCCCATTCTACAAATGACAACACTGAGGCAGGAAGAGGATTAGTAACTTGCCCACAGTCACACAGGTCATGTAAGCGGCTGTGCCAGGCTTTGGTCTCTGTGTGACAAGAAATCCCATCCTCCTTTCACTGCACTATGCTTCCAGACATTATGGCTATGGTTAAAATGTGCTTTTCTATTTTGTCTCACGAGTAAGAACTTTTCCTTACGGTTTTCATAGTTGCTATCTCCTTTCTCTGTCTTATGTTTATACCACATTCCCCATTCTACAATTCATTTGCAAATCCCTTCCTAGGCTAAGAAGTATGAAAACAATTCCATTTTCCCCAGATTTACTGCATTTCTCTTTTTGCACTTTTGGGCTGAAGCAGAGATGGCTCTCAACAGGAACACTAGCAATGCACCTACTAGCTACTTCCTAGAAGACCCCTGTAGGAAGGACACTGCTCCTGCTTTCCTGGAACTTAAGTCCTAGGGAAATAACCTAGAACAAGGATTCTTTCTGAAGTCAAAGCAATCGTTTTGCTTAAGGGGTAATCACATGTCCTGTGCCAACCTTTGCTCAAAGCCGGACCACGGTGAACTTCTCAGCCTTGCAACAACAGGGCTTCGTGGTGGGCTGGCATCATCTCAAAAAAGTAAAGGGACACTCACAACACAGGTATCTGGGTACCTAGCCTAGTTCTGAACACCTCACCTGTCTGCAATAAATCCTGTTCTACATGGGCAACAAAAAGGCTCATTCTCACAAGGTTCAGGTGCAGAAAGGAAGGATGGGCTGGATACTAACATACTACTGTCTGGCAAATGTTAGGGACTGAGAGTGAGGGAGAAAGGAGCTAGCTGTGCACTCTGAAAATTAAAATATTCTTCCTGGAATGACAAATACAGGAAACCTTGACAACTTGCAAAAAGAGGGGAGGGGAAAAAGAGTAGAATTTGCTGCTTCAAGAAAATAACACATTATAGGACTCAAAGATTCATTTTCCAGCCATTTTGAACCATAGCTGTATTCTCCTTCTGTAAGGCATCAGCTACATCTGCTAATGGTGGTGTCCTACTCTGTTCCCAATGGACAGAACATCCAGGACAGCATAGAGTCACAGTGAGAAAAGGACATGGTCCAGGGCTGGTGAGATCTAAGAGGGTTCAAATGTTGCAGCAGCTGAGAGCTGCTGGGGAGCTGCAGTAATCTTGCCAATAACTTTAGCAAGATTTCCAGGTCAGCGGGAAAGTGACAGGCAGAGGGGCTGTGGGAGCACTTGTGATGTGGTGTTGCTGGGAGGCTACAGAGGAGGGAGCGCCGGATCCGCCTTGAGCAGCAACTAAGATAGGGAATATTCAGAGAGAGGGCGTGGTGGGGTCCATAACCCAGAGCTGCTTCGTGCCATCACCCAGCTGATTCCTAGAAGCCCCAGCAGAATCAGACTCACGAGCTTGGCCAGTTCTTGAAATCTGGAGAAGTCTGCAACCAGCTGTGAGTGAACAAAGAACCCAAAGCGTCTGCTCTGGTATTCTCCTAGATCCCTACTGCCGTTCTATCTGTCAGGAGGGAAAGCAGCCAACCTCAAAGAAAAATAAATAGATAAATAAATAAAGTTTGTCTATCAGAGGACACAGTCAGGGAAGCCAGACAGCTCCAAAATCTCACCCACAACACTCAGAGCCAATCCTTTCTCTTTCTGTTTGTATTTTTATTTTCTTGTCAATTCCTAACATATATTTTTTATCCTTAGGGCTTTAACCCTTCTTTAATTTTATTATTTACTAACTTTCATATTTTAGTCTCTTAAATTACTATCTTGCCTCTTAATTAAAGAACCTAAATAGCTATTTTCTTCTGCAAATCATTGAAAGTATGAATGTTTACAAGTCTCACTGGGATGGGAAAAAACCCTGGAGATTTCTTCATGGTGAGACTGGGGCAAAGGCCTTTGAGCAGAGTCTTGAATGTTCAAGTGTGCACTTGTGTGACTTTTGGCTGCCCAGCAACTGAAGCATCTTCCTGCATTTGAGGAAAGCACCACTGTTGGTGGAAGTCTCCACTCACCTTCTGCTACACCGCATGAAAAGGGATGCTTCTCCTTCCCTGTGGCAGTGAGACCCCAGTCACCTGACCTAAGAGTGGCCCATGAGATGTTACTGCCAGTGGTTTTGGCATTTGATGCAGAAAAAGTGATGTCAAAAAACAGGGACAGCACAGAATTCCCTCTAGTTATGGTGCTGGCAGCAGTGGTTCCTGGCTAGGGCAATGCCATCAGGGCCAACGGCAGCTTCCGCTGTTCAGCAGAAGTGGCTGCAGCTCCCTTCCTCCCCAGGCTGACCCCAGGTGGCACCATCTGGCTGGCTGGCTCCTCTTAGATTCTGCCCATATTGAGCTTGATTCTTCACTTTCCTCTTAAATTCTGTGAGTCCCTTCCACAAATTTTTCATCTCCTTAAGAGTTCTTTCTTACAAAAGCATCTTAGAAAGAACCCCAAGTGGTCTAAGTGCCAAGGGACTGACAGGCCCAGTGCTAATTTAACACTGACCAGTCTGGTCCAGAATTAAGAGTTTATACACTGATGGTAAAATGTTCAACTAAACTAGAGAGACTAAGGGGCCACCCAACTCATACAATAGCTAATTCATTGTAATAAAATAATTATAATTATTATATAATTAATTAATTAATTATGGGTCCATCAACTGCATAGATACATGTGAATTGTGGTTCATAAATCCCTTTCAGGGCAGGATCTATGTCTGATTTATTTATGCATCCTCCATTTTGTAAACGGAACCACTGCTATCTGGACTAAAAGGGACAGAAAAGGGACAGATTGAAGGAAAAACAACTTCAAGGGCAGAACCATGGAAGCCAAAGTCTGGAGCAGGCCAGGAGAGTGGACCCACCCATGCAGGTGGACAGGCTGAGCTTGTCCCAGAGTTTGTGGAGGGTGGGAAGTTGTTCATGACCTTAAGGCTCTCAGATGCCTGGGGAGTTGAGGGGTGCTTGGCCCCCCTATTGATCTGGAAGAATGCTGCTGCCCAGGCCTCAGAGAGGGTGGAGCACACTCCCTGGGATTCGGGGAGAGCCTGGCCACCATCCCACTGTTCTGAAGTAGTGAGCCTATGTCCTGGAGATGGCAGAGATTCTGGGTGGAATGAAGATGGTGGATCCAAGAACATGGGCATCTCCTCAAGCTTGGAGATGTGGCAACCCTCAACCCAGTGCCTGGAGAGAGCAGAGCCACTACAGAAGCCCTTCGAGCAGGTGGGAATGTCATCCTCTCAAGTCCTGAGGGTAAAACAGTTTTCTGTAGATGACTCTCAGACTTTGAAATCTAATAGGGTCTGCTTTGTAGGTTTTTGGAACCGTTTGGGACCTCTGACCCCTGTTTTCCTTCCAACTTCTCCTTATGGAAATAGGAAATTTATCCTATGATTGTACCTCCTTTGTATATTGGAAACAGATAACTTGTTCTAAGTTTCACACATCCAGAGACAGAGAATTTTACAGCCTTAGGACAAACCATGCCTATAGTTGATTTTGCTAAGATTTTGTACTTATTTATTGTTACTGGAAGCTTTTGTAATATTGTGGTGGAATGAATGTATTTTTTATATGGAAAGAACATGTCTTTTGGGGGGTCCAGAGGGTGGAGTGCACTGGTTTGATGTGTTATGTACCCCATAAAATTCCATGTTCTCTTAAACCATTCCTGAGGGTGCAGACCTACTGTAGGTGGGACATTTTGATAAGGTTGTTTCCATGGAGATGTGACTCAGTCCACTGAAGGTGTGTCTTATGAGAGGATGAAAGACAGAGACATTTTGGAGAGAGCTTAGAAAGAAACAACCCAAGAAAGGCTAAGAGATGAAATCTAGAGAAGAGCCTCTGGAGGAGAAAGAGAGCCACTGAAACCAAGCCAGGAGAGAAGGACCAGCAGACATCAACTTGTGCCTTCCTATGTGAGAAGAACCCCTGATGTCAGCAGTTTTTCCTCAGAGAAGGTATCTTCCTCTTGATGCCTTAATTTGGACATTTTTCATGGACTTAGAACTGTAAATTTGTAACCTAATAAATCCCCATAGGAAAAAAGCCAACCCAACTCTGGCATATTGCATTCTAGCAAACTGAAACAGACAAATTATTAGTAGGTAATGATTTCCTTTTCTTTTTGCTCTTTACTAATCCAAAACGAAAAAACCTCCCTTCCTCCAAAATATATTCAATGAGCATCTACTACACCAGTAGATACTGTTCCAGGTTCTGGATAAAGCAATGGTAACTTAGTCTGGGTCCTTGCATTCATGGAGCTTGTAGTTTAATAGCAGTGGGAATGATGGGGGAAAAGGGTACAGAGTCAATAATAAAATGAACAACACTGAAATAATTTCAGATAAGGATAAGTACACTAAAGACAATGGTGGCTAGACATCTCGGGATAAGAGGGGGCTACTATGGATTGGACAGCCCATGAAGGTTGCTCTGAGGAGGTGAAGTTTGACTGACAAGAAAGGGATAGCTCTGTACAGATTTCAGAGACAGAGTTTCAGGCAAGGACAGCAGTAATGCAAAGGCCACAGTGCTGAAATCAATCCTGGCATATGTGAAGGACAGAAAAGAGGCTGGTGTAACTGGAGTGTGATACCAAGTGAGAGAGATGGAATGGTATAAAGTCCCAGATTTTTTTTGCATGGGAAGGAACTGTACTGGGAATCGAACCTGGGTCTCCGGCATGGCAGGCAAGAATTCTTGAGCCACCATCGCACCGCCCCACTGGAGGATTTTAAACAAAGGAATGGCATTGCCTTGTTTATGGCAAAACAACAACAACCAAAAAACAAAAAAACAAAAACAAAAACAAAAAAAAACCCAGAGCACTTTGATTGCTGTATAGTGAATGGACAGGGTAGAGACTTCCATCTGGAGACCACTTCAGGGGTCCAGGGGGGCACTAATGGTGACTTGAGCAAGGGTGGCAGGAGTAAGCACAGGAAAGTGCCACAACCCAGCAGCTTAATGTCAGCTAAGACGCTACTGAAGTCCATAGGTGAGTGTGTGTTTGGGAATGTATGCATGCCAGACAACACCTTCTCCTGGAGGACAGATAACATAACATTCACAGAGCTCAAAATATTTGGTTACCATGATTAATGTGAATAGACAGACTGGAAAATTCAATCCCTAAAATGGAATATTGGGCCAGAATTCCACAACTGTTCTTCCAGAAAAGGGAACTGGATCATGCCGTCTGTGAGAGCCAATTGTGCACATCTCTCCCCAACTCTGTGTTCAGTGGTGCCATGTTGGTAGCCTGAAATCAGCCACGATGGGAGTATTCACCAGGGAAATTGGCAAATGCTACAATCAGGACCTCCCCACCTCCATGCCCAGCTGGTTGTTAACCATTTACCAGCATACCACTGGAAAATGCCCCTTACTAAAAGGATGACAATGGAGGTCTCCTGATCCCAAAGACACGATTGATATTAAAAACTCTTGATCTTGGGATGCATTACCATCTGAATTTTCTACTTTACTGGATTTAAAGTTTAATAATCTTTCTTTATGAGTCTTTTAGTTATCTTGTATTCTATATTTTGGCTATTGTTCTTCTCAATTATGACAATGAAAATCCTCTTTACATCAAGATCTTGTACCTTGAAATTCAAAAATGTCAACAACAAATATGAAGAGTTACTTCTTTCAGGTACTATTTAGCAAATGCTGAATAGTCTGTTGTGGCAGCAGACTCAGAGTAGCCCAGAGAAGGAATAGATCTGAGAGGTTTTTGGCTGGACTCTCACAGAGAGGCCTGTCCAAACTTCATGCCAGAGTTTATCTGAGTATCACCAGGTGCTCATCTTCTAAAAGCAAACTTAAGAGAGGGTTTTAGGTTTTCAAACATACTGAGGTTCAAATGACATAACCATTTTGTACTTTAATCATTAGCAATAAAAATTTGGTTCACTGCATGTTTTAGTTCATCCATACCTTGATAAATTTCCTCCTAAACTGTAAATCAAAATAGGTTTTCTACAAGACCTGATAATGATTTTCATCACCATTTATGTAACTGATTAGGAGAATTAATACATTTATATGTAGAACTCAAATAAATTTATATATATAAATATTTTTAAATACTTGAATATATATACACACACACACAGTGCCTGTATCTAAAGAACCTAGAGAAAAAAACAACCCAGAAATCTTTTAATACCAGAGCCAAATGTAAAAAAATGAAATTAAAATCTGTTTTAGTAACTACATCTGCTACTGTTTGAACTTCACTGCCTTTTTTTTCTGAAATGTGTGTGTGTGTGTGTGTGTGTGTGTGTTATATGTTTTTAGGTTTGTCTCACACAAAGAAATGGGTAAATAGGCTAAAATACTATTTAAATTTCTCTGGGAAAAAAAGAATGTTTCTTTTTTTTCCCCTTGAGAGTAAACGATTCAATGAGTGGTCACCAAACCTTTAAATAACATAAGGTAGCTCAATGAAGAAGGATGTACCATATGGTTATCACAAAGCTTTGCCTGTTAAAATTTGATTGTACACATTTGCAGTTGGCTCACTACCAGCTGATGTTCTTTTACTACTTCTTAATATTAAGACATTTTCTCTAATTGCTCTTTTAACCAGGTGGTGTATCCTTAAGTATCTTCCCTTATTTTCAAAGCACTACTCAACTAAAAGGAACTGAGTCAGTGGTTCTCAAAGTGTGCCCCTGGACCAGCAGCATTATCCGGTGGAAAATGATTAGAAATGCACATTTTTAGGCTGCACCCCAGACCTTTCTGCAGAAGCAGAAAGGCTAAGATTGAAGTCCAGTAATCTGTGTTTTAACAAGCCTTCCAGGTAACTCTGATGTGAGCTAAAGTTTGAAAACAACCACTCTCAGTAACTCTAGAATTAAAGAGTGATACCTTAAATTCATTGCTTATTGGATGAACCTTAAAGAAAATCCTTAACTGTATTCATGTTATGCGCTAATGCAGTAGTCATATAGTTTATTGGCCAAATAGGAACACATTTGAGCACAAGGCATGCTAGTAATTATGCATAGACAAGGGCATCCACCAGGGCTCCTAGTCAAAACTTTGGTCCCTCTCATCCATTATAAGCTGGGCTATCATTTATGGTAGCTGGACTAACAAGTTGGAGAAAGAATTCAACAATATATTTTGGCAGTCTCTCTGGATTAGAAAATCCCATTTACATGTATAAAATGGTGAGAGGATGATTCTATGAGGTATTACTTTGGTCACATGTAAAATGGGTACTGAAATATGTTTTTTTTTCAAGCGTTTCTCATGGGGGAGGTCCATACCTGCCACTTCCATTTCTTTACTATCCATTTACTTCTTTTCTCTTATAAAATAGATAGATGCCAGTAATCTCTCAAAATTTACTTTTGATTCCAATCATCTTCTTCTAGAAAATCCTTTTTTTTCTCTCTCTCAGTCTTTATCATTGTTGGCCTCTCTACCAATCTCTGAATTGTTTCAGAAGTCCATTGCCAAAAAGACAGAGCATGCTCATTTTAAAGCTCTGAAGTGGCTCTTTGGGATTAGCACAACACAGAGACCTTACAATAAATTCAAAGACGGACAAGATAATGTGCCAGGTTGCACCAAAGACATCTTACACCCAGGCCAATTTATTTCATTAACATCAAAGAGCTAAAAATTCGTCCCTGGATTCCTCACATCAAGCATCATGTGGCTTAAGGCATGCTGAATAAAAAAATATGAATTGAGTCCAAACCAATGAGTTCTTCTGGAGAAGGGCAAACAGTTTATGATGTCAAAATGGGATCAAACGCTAAGTTAGATTATGGGTTTTGTGTAATAAAGCAGTGAGTACCTTCTCTCTGGCTATGGCACTTGGACTTACTACAAGATGGCACATAGCTTGAAAGGAATTTCACTATGGCCCCAGTGTAGCAACTGCTGGTTGGATGGGTCCAAGGACAATGTGGTTCTGAACACACACAGCCCAGCAGCTGTAGGTGATGACACACAACTCTGCCAAGTAGCTGTCACGTGGTGAGAAGAAATGAGGCAATTTCAAGCAGGGTCAGGAGGAGAAACTTCAATAATGAAGCACAGTTGTGGGCTGCCAGGATACAAATGAGGCAGAGAGTAGAACAGGGTATACTATAACTCCAGAGGATAGTGGCTTTTTTTGAATAATGGCTCCTGGCTGATTGTCAGTTTAAGATGCCAAGTCATAAAAGGCACAACAAGGCTTTGGTGGGCAGGAATTGGAGCCATGAACCACAGAACAATTTTACACAAAAGCAATGTGGAAACAATTGTCGATCATGCAGTACATGGTACACTTCTAATTTGTGTGTCCTTTTACAAGTAAAGTCACCTAATTTAAAACACTAGGGTTATTCATGTTTAATGCATCTTACTGATTTTTCCCATTTTAGAAACATTTTACCAATTAATTCATTTTTATGGAATATCAATCTGATAGAAGACTTTAAAAAACTGAAAAAGTTAGTGAAGCAACTCCTACATGTAGAACTGAGTTCAAACAAATGATGGAGCCAGTCAGGTGAAGCAACAGGATGCCTCGTTGTTGCTGGCTGTTGGCATAGTTATTCCGTGCTGAGTCCTCAGATGCTGCCCTATGACACCTCAATGTTCACTAGCTTTTAAATTGCTTCTGAATTTTAAAGTATATATCTTGCCTCCTCAGTTGGATTGTATACATCTTGATGGTGAATCCATGTATACAGCAGCATGGTAAATATTTAATCTCACTTTTCTGTTCCAACTGGCTTCTACCTCCTTTTCTCCTTTATGCCCCTCCCCACTGCTGGTACAGCCATTCCCAGGCTCATCATCCTCCATGGCTTGGAGGCACCAACATTTTTTGACACCTCTGTTTGTGGTCCAAGTGATCCTCAGCTGCTGCAGGTGGCAGAAGGGACAGGGTGCCTATGACAGCAATAGTGAAGAAGCTGCAGGGCAAGTCATTCATGTCACTGGCCCAGCCAACATCTACTTTTGCTAATTGGACCAGGTCTGAGCCCTATAAATAGTGGCCATTCCACTGGACTGTTCCAAAGAGAGCTGCAGAAGATAGAGCACCTTCAGACACCTGAAGCCATATGGGTACTTAGGAGATGACTGCAATGGAGAAAAGTTAATCCCCTTACTCCACCCCCCAAAACGTAGCAATCCCTGGTCTTTTCTGAGCCCTGAATAGGAAAGGGACTCTGCTGGTCTGTGACCTTAAATAAGTTATCTCTTTACTTCCTGCCCATTCAGCCTGAGAAGTTCATGGTAATATGAAATCCGACAGCCTGTGAGTGCTCTCTGGATTAAACTATTTAGTATGTTCTAACCATTTTCTTGTCAGGAGTGAATTTTGTAGACTACAAATAATTGATGATGTTGGGCATTTCTCAGAATCAAAAATGAAAGCATGATATATCTTTTAGAATAAACGTCTCTAGCATAACATCTGAACTCCTTCCCTAGCCCAGAGGACCTTGCATGTCAGGTCTCTGCCTCCTCTTCTCCAGCAGCTTTACCTGCCATCTGCCTTTCTCTCTAGCTCTAGGCTGTGATCCTCTCACATGCATGTCCCATTCCTGCCAGAAATGGGCTCTTGCCGAACTAGATCTTGCCATGCTTTGCTCCTTCACTCCACGGAGGTCCCTGCCCAAAGGCTACCTCCCCAGAAATGCTGTCCCTGACAACCCTAATACTGCACCTCCATCTCTTTCTATTCCTTTAGCTTGCTTTGGTTTTCCTCATCATAACTTAACATTACCTATATGAAAAAGTTATTTGTTTGTCTCCAGTAGTAGAATGTAGGCTTTAGGAAGGTAGGACTTTGTCTCCCTTGTCCCTAGATCCTAGAACAGTGTTTAGCTCTGCTCAATATTGAGCTCTTGCTCAATACACAAATCAATTCAGAGGCCAAAATAGAAGATGGAGAGGGAGGAAAGGGATCTGCCACTGCTATTGCATTTTTTCAAGGGTCCAGAGGTGAGGAATATTCAGGTAAAAGGTGAAGTGCCTTTTGCCATGCTGGGCAAGTCTAACTCCATATTAACACCAGCTGTGATGAAACCCCTCTTGACAGCCCCCAAATGAGAGGAGGTTTAGATGTGAAGGGAACCGATAAAGCAGGCTGTGACATCGGAGACAGCCTGGTCTCAACCTGAATTCTGGCTTTACCTCTCATTAGGTGTGTGATCAGAGATTATAATTCAAGTTTCTTCTGCAAATAGGGGATAAAAATGCTTATCTTTTAAGATTATGTCAGGATTTAATAAAATGGTATCTTGAGAGGAACTACCATAATGCCTTTCCCATCAAGGAAAGAAAGCTAATATTCCTAACATGCTTTTGGTGAGAAGAGAAGAGAATAGAAGTCAGGGCAGGGCAGTGTAGGTGTAGCAAGAGGGAACATATGGTTCAGGACAGAGAAAAAGGAGAGTGGGAGGGATGATCTGTAACTGGGCTAATGGGATTATGACGTCCCTGAAGTCAACAGATTTTTCAGGGACAAGAACAAGGAGTCCCCCCAGTGTGAGTTTTAAAATTTCCCCAAGTCAGCTGCTATATGTGGGGTTCAGCAGACTTTCCCTCCACTGTCTCTCATCCCACTGCATGCTAATTTTGTGGGCATCAGGAATCTATTCATTTGTCTCATATCCCCAAACACAACTTTTGCCTACATGGGCCCACTTTTTAAAATGTAAACTCCTCAAGTTGCCGTGGCTTTCAAAATCTTCTATTAGAGCATCAGGACTCACAAAGAGAAGAAGGAGGCCACCCCAGAATGGAAAAATTCTATTTTTGGCTCAGTTTCATCACAAGGACAGCCTGTGGTCAGGCTTCCTAAGGAGCGGTGCCCACGCCCTGAGCAGCTGACTCCACGTGTGTAGCTGGACTTGTTTTGAAAGAATATGATGAGGTTTTCTTCCCCAGGGTATTTGTAGCCCTTCCTTACTTTACTAAGCACACTAATAATTCCTTCTTCATTATCTGTCTTACCTGAGGGGATCAGAGACCACTTTCCACTTATCAAATTCATCCCTTCCCTATCCCGCTCTGGCTTGTCTTGCCTCTCTTCAATGCTCACAGATCTGAAGAAGATGGGTTCTGAAGACAGTGGCCACGCTCTGAATTGTGTTGATGCAGCCTTGCCCCTACAGCCATTTTTGGCTTTGCCATACTTTATGCTTGAAATTAGATTATAGGAGATGTCTGCACTTTGGCCAGGTTTGTGGGTTCAATATGCTGCCAGTGAATACATGCTTACTTAGTTTCAGAGCTGACAAGGCTTTTTAGTGCCGTAACAAACAGGATTTATTTGGATTTTAAATTTATCACCAGGAATGGAAAATTGATGGTCTTGCCAGTGTTAGTAGCCAAGACTTCCAAGGTCCTGTTGAACTCAAATATATCCTCAGCTCCTCAATCGATGTCCTATTAATATCCCAGAAATTTCATCAGGCAAATATGAACACTATTTTCTTCCTATTAGTATGATTGTAATGGATGATTACATCTTTGTGTGACAGCTATAAATGTTGTAAAAAGACATTGTAGTTGTTCGCCCCAGAGTTTAATGATATTTTGGGGATGGGGGTACTTATTTAGAATGTAAAAGAATGTTGCCAATAGTCAGTCTCACTTTTAATTGTGTTAGAAATTACACTATCTGTTGGAAGGATAAAAACATCCATATAATGTTATTTAAGAGATCTGGTTATGATTTATATCACTTGTCAGGCTTACATATAAGATTTAGCATAATTTATCCACATTTAAGTTTCTCAGAGTAATCTTTGTTCAATTCTTCCTCACCCCAATGGCCTCACAACTCTTTCTTCATTTAGTGGAAAATTTAGGGACTGATTTTTGTCAGTAAAATTCTACAGTGCTGTTTGTATTGGCTTAGGTTGTACATAATTA
This sequence comes from Myrmecophaga tridactyla, assembly GCA_004026745.1. Taxonomy (NCBI): domain Eukaryota; kingdom Metazoa; phylum Chordata; class Mammalia; order Pilosa; family Myrmecophagidae; genus Myrmecophaga; species Myrmecophaga tridactyla. Next base: position 90,191 of record PVIY010001867.1, on the reverse strand, counting down.
CCAAGTGTTTCTGGAAAAAAGAAAACATAATTATTTAAACCTATGATACAGGTGCCTGTAGACTAATATGATATCTAAAATCCAAATTTTTAAAAACAAACAAAAAAAAGAAACAGATTATTTGCTCCTCATTTCAAAATAATCCTTTCCTAAAGGAATAATCACATAATTTCTTTAAATAGCAACATCTCCAGGTAAACTGAAGGTATGACTCAATTTTCAACTCAAAATCTATTTAAATGCAACATTTCAATAACATACCTGTTGTATAGCATGAGACAGAGATTATTTGGATATGTCCTATATCAGATTAAGCGGTTAAGCAGCAAATAGGAAAAATCTTATTTATATTGGCTATCATTTTAATGCAAATTTTCCAATTTTTTAGAATGAGAGTGGCTGACGTAATGTGTGGTGCAAACTTTATAGCAGCTAAATTTCACTTTTAATACAGAAGTCTCCTGTGCTATTCCCTGCTTCACAATATCATCACTTTATTATGCAGAATCCCCTCCTTTTTTTTTCAAAGCAAGCAGAAAGGTTATTGAATACACATGCGAGAGAACATGTGGCCACTCTCACAAGAAAAGAGGGTGAAAGGCGAGAGGCCCTGGCAAGGTAAATCCATTCGTTTTTATAGATTAGCTTTACTTACTTCCCCTCCCCATTCCTGTTTGGGGCTTTGTCTCTCACCTTCCCTTTTCTCCAGGGTGGTGTCTGGTAGTAGTGAGTGCATCTGGGTGGGTTGGTTGGCTCCACCAGTCCCCATCGATGACTCACACAGGTGTGGGTGGACTGGCTCATGACGGGTTATCTGTAAGTGGCTAGGCCTGTGGGGACATCGGCCTTCCTGACCTTGATTAACTGTCCTAGCTTGAGGGCTTTGCTCTCCTCTCGGGTCCCTGTTCTAGCCTGCCTTGCCTGCCCCATCAGAGAGTTCTCGCCCCTTAATCTTAAGGGTTGCTGAGGGACAAAAGTCTGTCTTCCTGTAGTTGCTTCTAGCTTGGTCAGCGGGTATCAGGCCCTGCCTGACAGGGTGTAGAATTTTCTGGCTATTTCATTTAAGTTGAGAGGGAAGGAGTCCAGAGGGCAGTTGGAATGACTGAAAAGCCTTGCAACAGCATTAGTTTGGTGTTAAAGGCTTCTAGTCTGGAAGAAATAAACTTGCTGAGAAGTTTAAACATGCAAGAGCCAATCAATAGCAAGAGGAGAGAAGTGAGAGGGCCTAGGAAAGGCATTAACCAAATGAGACCGGGGAAGAGTGAAGTAAATGACCACTTTTCAGGTCCATGAGTTTAGCTGGGCAGCTTGTTTTTTGCTTAACTGTGGAATAAAAGGGGATATGTGCCACGTTAAGGGGTACAGGAATGAGGCTTAGGAAGGAGTTCGATTGATTGGGCTGTAACTTTGGCGGCTGTCTTGGCCTGGTAATTCCCTCGAGAGATGATAGTATTATTTGTTTGATGGCCAGGGCAATGAATTACCATTATTTTCCTGTTGGTAAGAACATGGCATATAAGAGATTTATAATCTCTTGGCAGCGTTTAACTGGGGTTCTGCCTTTTGTGAAAAAGCTTGCTCTTTCTACACTGCCATGCGAATGTGCAGGATTAGGAAAGTAAATTTGGTATTAATGTAGAGATTTAGCCTATTTTTTCTTCTTTTTAGATTTCAGGTGAGAGCAATTAGTTCTGCTTTTTGAATTAAAGCCCTTGGGGCAGGGCTTTGGCTTCACTCTAGTTTGGCTATCGCGTACTTGGCTTTTTTTTTTTTCCTTTTGTTAATGAAGCTACTTTTAGAAATAAAAATATTTGACAAACCACAGTAGAAGTTTTGTCCTGTTTTACCATTACACATTTTCTAGGGTTAGGTTAATTAACAGGTAGAACATAGTTTGTATACTTGCCTTATTTCTCTTCTAAAGTTATTTTGTTGAAGAGAAAGTTCTGATTTATAACTGACCATCTGTACTCTTAGAAAAGCCTTAAAATAGTGTAACTAACAAGTATAATTTGTTGTTCCCATGATTTGTAACTTTTAACATCATACAGATCAGTATTAGGATAGGACATTGTCAAGTTTTTTAGGAATTTTAAACAATTTCTAAATATATGAATAACATTTCACCTATGCAAATTTAGCTAACAGAAGGATAGAAAATCTTTTTTTAATTATTATAATACTCTTAAAATGTGATATGTTAAATTATTTTAGCACCTCACTTCTACAAAGTGAGAGAACAAATCTTTTGTAACAGTTTTTCTTAAGAGCAAGAAGACGTCTTCTACAATAAAGGATGATAAGGTCAACATAAACATTAACACGGATATTATTCTGATGTGATATAAAATTTTTATCTTTTAGAGAGTACTCAGATGGTTAAGAAAACCTTTTTATAACCTTTAATTAAGAGTAGACTAACAATTTGTATTATTTTAACAAAGAAAACTAAGTTCCAGTTTTGTATGCATACAGTTTTCCACAAAAGTTTTTTTTAAGGAATATTATAAACAGTCATTAAATTTTGTTAGCATTGAATTTACATGCTAAAAATGGACAGAATTTACTTTCACAAATTTTTTACAACTTCTTGCAGAGAATCCCATTTTGATAAATACATGTGTGATGGCTAGATCAAAGTAATGAGGTATTTCTGATATGCCCAGTTTCTCAGTCTTTGGTATAAATTAAAGCTCAGCCTTTATCTAGCTACCGATCTAATTTAGAGGTATCTTCTTTTCCATCCTGGTCAGCACCCTTACTGCCACACATCACTTCTATGCAAAGAATGCATATCTAGGGAACATAAACTCAGGATCTAACTGGCTGCTGATACTGGGTGAGTCACTTTTATTCTCCAAGCCTTCTTTGGAAGAAGGATTCGGGGCAGAGGGTGTTGGACTAATTCTTTGCAGCCCAAAGATTCTCTAAGACCATGCATCATTTCAACTCCTATTTAGGTTTGTGGGCATAAGATTGGAATAGATATGAAAGGAAAGTTACTTAGAGCTTTTTGAAGGAGAAATCATTGATAACATCAAGAAAATTGGTACCTTTCAATCACATAATACTTTAAATATTTTCATCACTCTTTCATATTCATTATCTCATTTTATTCTCTCCTAAACCCTGTGATAGGCAGTCCCAACTGTCCCCAAGACACAGGAGGGGAAACCAAAGCTCACAGCTGTCACAATGTCATCAATGTCACATAGATAATGCGAAAGACAGAAGCAGAAATTTTAACTTCCAGATCCCAGGACACTCTCCTGAGATCATGATGCATTAGCTTTCCTTTCATAATTCATTAAGAATTGGAAAAGATTCCAGTCTGTGAACATCCCTAAAATACTTGAAGTTAGATTTTAAAACTCAACACATGATTAATTAAGTGAAATCTTTATAATGACACCTTTAGGATATAATGTCTTCCATGTCAAAAAAGACCTAGCCGTTACCCAGTCAATAGAATTAACAGATCAAAAGGCAACTCTGCCCATTAAGAAGAGGCAGCTCAACTTGGAAATCGATGGGGCAGAAGGAGGCAGGCCTGGCTTCGGGTCTCCAGCACTTTCTCAGGGATCTTTGGTTAGGCTCTGCTTGTTCCTTACTGAAGATAAAGTAAGAGTAGCAATAATAAAGAGTTTGAATAAAAATGTGATGGGCAGGTGCCCTTCATTTAGATTGATTGCTCCATTTTATTAAAAGCTGACTCCACCATTCTGGTTATTTTCCGTTTCCTGCTTTATTTTTCTCTTAAGCACTCATCACAATGTAGCATACTATTTGACTTACTTGTTTGTTTATGAATGTGTTTTTTAGTTAGTTTATTGTCTGCTATTAGAATGTGTACTTCAGGAGGGTAGGGATTTTAGTCTATTTTGTTGACTGCTGTCCCCCCACTGCTTAAAACACTCCTAGCACACAGTAAATGCATAATAATCACTGAAAATGAATGGATAAATGAATTTTTTACAACAACCCTAAGAAAGGTACTCCTGCTACCTTGTTTTACAGATAAGGAAACTAAAACAGTGCTAACGTAGGTTTCCGAAGGTCACAGAACTAGTCTAAGTGGCGAAGCTGGGACACCCACCGGGAGCCTGACCCCAGGAGCACCTTTAGTCTGCCCTCCAGTCTAGAGCTGTGCAAGCCATGAGGTTCCATCAGCTATTCTCAGTCCGACCCACTAATCATACGGATCATGCAGCCAACAAACTCTCTTTGCTCCAAACCACCGCGCACTGAGCAAACTTCTGATTATAATCTTGGCTTCTCAGGAAAAAAAAATAATGCTGACAAGCCAGCATGTATGTATGTTCTGCTTGGAAATTATGGTTTATCTTGTTAAATAAATGCACAGACATTCTAATTTATACACCTTTCTGCCTTTTGACGCTGATTAGTGTGTTCCCCATCTAAATTCATTCTGTGTGCCCTGATGGCATCTGGTATCTAGGCCTGCAACATTTAGGGCTGGAATCTGGAACTTTATCACCTGACAGAGGGCCTGTCTGGGCTGCTGTCCTTGAGAGACCTCCCCCGGTGGCAGCCCAGTACCACTGCATTCCCATCTGATCTAAGAGGAAGTATTTTTAGCAAATAGTATTCTGACTATAGTTATTGGGCAATTTGGGAATGACAGCAATGAACATAAATTGTGAAGCAAAGCTTGGTATCATACAGGATCAGGCAGAGTATGAACGCAAATCACAGTTTTATTTTAAGGTTTAATGGCAAGTTTAAATTGGAAACCCCAACTTTTGTGATAAACATAGAGGGACATGAGGAAAGGAAAATGAACGATGCCACAACACAGAATGAAAATTCGACTCGAAGTTTAGTAATTCCAGAAGCCTGGGTACCTAACAATAATTTTAATATCAGTTAATAGCAGAGCATTGTGCATTCTCCAGACAAGGATTCAAAATAAGGCTCCTGCAATTTTAATTACATGGATCATTCTTTTCTGAAACACTGTATTCTATTCTCAGACTCATGATATAGGAGTCCAAAGGAATCTTCATTAAGTACACATATCCTAGAAATATTAAGTTATTCATGCTTATTTACTGTTATATATGTGAGTTTACAGTTTTTAATGCCTAAACATATTTGCTCGATTGTGCATTATTCTAAGATAAGAAGCAGAAAAGATATTTTGCATGGAAAATAAACTGTGGATAATATTTGATTATTATTTAAAGGCATAAAATGCTTTAACTAAAAGGCAGATCTATCATTTAAATGACTGAAATAGCATACGTCTTAAAAACAATTGTCTCTGATTAAGGCAATTTCATCTGATGAAAGCAGCAAAGGCGTCCAGGCACCATGGCTAGCTTGCATGGGGGGGTGCCCTTATACAAATGCTGGCCCACAGCTGGTCCCTGCATAGAAACCATTTTTGATTTGAGTATTTTGGGGGTAATATAGTATTATTCTTGCACATTGTCAAATTCACCATGAAAACTATAAATTATTTTAAGCTAGAAAACAAAAATAATACATGGGATTTCTTTAAAAAGACACCAAAAGAGAAATCTATTTTAAATTAATTACCAGTTAAGATCCTTTTCTGCTTGCAGACAGGTTTTCAGTGATTATGCAACAAATATTCTTATTTTTCTACATTGATTGGTCTGTTCATGAAACAGCTTAGCCGGGTTTCCTTGTTCCCTTTGCAAACTTTAAAGACATTGCCCACGTGATGAAGAAAATGTAGTTACTCCTAGCTTATATGGCTAATTACAGCAACAGGAGGGGGGGAAAGAAAATTCAAACAAACTGCAAATAAGTAATGAAGGGCTACGTGAGCTTTAACTACAATTTCACACCCTGCGCAACTGTACTTTAATAAAGCCTGTGGCACCAACTCTTTTTGTTAATTTTAGTCAGTTGTTTTGATGTTTCTTGGGTACCTATTTTGCAGAAAAGAGTTTCAGGTTATGTTTCTATTTTTTATTAGCATGGATTTCTTCATCAAGAATCACCCATCTACAATCTTATCTCTGTTATATGTTTAAAATCAAATACATTAATATTTTCATTGGAAAAACTAATACAATCCACTATGTTCTTCTCCACTGATCTCCAGTGACGCTTTAGGATTCATTTTAGAAAATGACTTAAGAGAATGCAAGTCCTTAAGAGAATACTCCTTCTGTTGTAAAGTCCGGTTTTATATTCCTCACAGGAAGGAAGGACCCACGAGATCTAGGAGGGGGCACTGAGCTTGAATGCTTCCTTTTTGAGAAAGAGCAACAATAACCTGTTAAGCAGTCACTTCTAGAAAGGATGCCTCTTTTGGTAATTCCAATAACCATAAGGGATGAAAAGTCATTTCTGCTAATTTTGGAAGAAAAAAACTTCCAGTTCTATAAAACCGGCATTGTGACTTCTTTCGCACAGTGAACAGAAGAGAACACAGGATGACGCCTTGGTCCTACAAAACAGCACCCATACGCCACTTGAATGAGGCTGATTAAAAACTGACAGTTAGCTGTGGGCTTTGAAGATTATGCAAAACCTCAAATTCCTCAAATTCTCAAGCTATAATGTAATTCCTGATCTCTTGGATTCTGTGGAGTGGCGTAATGGTTTCTCTTATATATACATTGGATGCACCCAATTTACAATCTTTGAAATATATGTTTATCTCTGAAGACCCTTTGAGGCAATATTGCAAAATACTATGTCAAGGATTGTTGGAAATACTGAAAGATTTCATCATGTAAAAAATACATCAGTCATTTAAGTTGAACAAAATGGTTTCTTACTTTTCCTCATAGCATTTTAACCATCTCTCAACAAACTTGTTCAATAAATACGGCATAAAACAAGCATTTTGCACTTTGTTGCACAGATGTAATTTGCAAACCTGATTGATTCCTTTCTCTATAAGCTAACCTGATTTCTACACACTTCATATTTTCTCCTTTATTAAAGATGACGTAATTTTGGTTTCTATCACTTTCACATTCACCTTATTATCGAGAAAGAGAGAGATGTAAAGACAAAGATCAGAAAGGCTAAGATTTCATAGTGCAGCTTTGCAACCAAATATAAAAATCTGACAAAAACTCATAACACAAATAGAAAAGATAAATTGACCAATGAAATACCAAAGCTCTATGAAGAGAAGGAGTTTGGCAAAAGAACATAAGACACATATTTGGAAAAAATAAGAATGAGCAATAGGAACACAACATTTACTCTGGGAAGACTAACTGTGTTACCATGATTTGAACAAGTCGAATAATCTGTTTGTTGCCAGATGGAGAAACTGCATTCACAAGTGTTAGCCCATGCTTTCAACGCTGTTTATATCTAATTCTTCTTACACGGTCCCTTTTCACCAGTGATAAAGAAAAATAATTCCTAATACTTCTAAAGTGTACTTTACTTAGGAAAAGCGTAAGAGAGAAAATGGATTGTTGACCTAAATCTGATTTCAGCTTCAGCTCCATTTCTTTCCCCATTTAGACCAGATCCTAATCATCGCCAATGAAACCATGCTTCTCAGTGACTGGTTATGTCCTGCTGAGTAAATTAAGTTGGCATTATAGAACTATATGGTAACCAGCTGGAAGAGTAGAACATCATAATAAGGAAGGGAGCTCCTTTTCTTGAAGGTTGGTATATGATCCTTCTCTCCTTTTAGCCTCTGGCTTCCAAGACTGTCTGAGGAGGAAGTGATTTTAAAACCACAGGGTATCAAAGTTCAAAGGGTTTTTTTGATGAGTTTAATGGAAGCTCCTTGTTTTTCATAAAAGGAAGAAAGGGAAGGTTAAGTAACTTGTTCAAGCTCTTTCAGTTCTCTTAATTACCAATTCAATCCTCTGTGCCCAAGAGGTCATTTAGATCCGGTGGATCCCCTGCACAAAGGCTCCATTCGAATGCGTGTAGATTGAAGAGTTACAGGTATTGGGGAAGAATAAATTCCTTATTACAGGAAATCTTCAAACAGGGCTTTAAGTGTTAAGGTAGGAATATCTTCTTCATTTTTTTCTTTTATTTTTACAGATTTAGGACACAAAGGCACAAAGAGGTTAAATGAATTGCCCATGGTTACAAAAGTAGGAAGTAGCCAAACTGGGATATGAAACTAGATAGCTAATGCACGTGCTTTTTTTTTTTTTTTAATGTTTTTATTGAAAAATCTTCACACACGTACGGTCCATACATGGTGTACAATCAATGGCTCACAGTATCATTGCGTATTTGTGTATTCATCACCATGATCACTTTTAGGACATTTGCATCACTCCAGAAAAAGAAATTAAAAAGAAAAAACTCATACATCCCACACCTCTTACCCCCTCTCTCACTGACTATCAGTTAATCCACCCAATTTTTTACCCTTTATACCTCCCCATTATTTATCCTTATTTTTTTAAACTCATCTGTCCACACTCTGGATAAAAGGAGCATCAGACACAAGGTTTTCACAATCACACAGTTACACTGTAAAAGCTATATCATTCTACAATTGTTTTCAAGAATCAAGGCTGCAGAAACACAGCTCAACAGTTTCAGGTACTTCCCTCTACCCAATCTAATATACCATAAACTAAAAAGGGATATCTAAACAATGCATTAGAATAACCTCCAGGATAACCTCTCGAATCTGAGATCTCTCAGCCACTGAAACTTTATTTTGTCTCATTTCTCTCTTCCCCCTTTTAGTCCAGATAATGCCCGTGCTCTTAACTACTATATTCTTTGCCTATTAGCTATCATCTGAACTTTTAGAAAGCTAAGCCACATGTCATTCATTATTTCTTATTCATTTGTTCATTCATTCATTAAGCAAATATTTACTGAGCACCTACTAGTTCCAGACACCGTTCTAAGACCTGGTGATGTAGCAGTAAATACAAAGTATTGCAGATTATATTTTAATGAGGGAAACATAAGATAAAAATATACAATATAATATCAGATAGTAATAAGTATTTTGGAGAAATAAAAAAGCAGGATTAGAGGATAAAGAATGATATTGTGGGGGGGGGGGAACCCTTTTTGGGGAGGGGGCCAGAGTAAACCTCTCTGAAGCTGTTACATAGGAGTAGAGGCATGCAGGATGTGAGGGAACCTGCAGGATGTGAGAGAACACATGGAACGCTGCCTGCTGAGAAGAGTATGTGCAAAGGCCTTAAGGTGGAAACAAGATGGGTGTATCATGAGAACAGCAAGGTAAATGTGGCTGGAGGCAATGAATGAGGAGGAGGGAAGAGAATGGCAGGGCCAGAGTTCATAGATCAGGGCAGGGAGTTTGGATTTTATCATAGGTATAGTGGAAGGCAACAGAAAGTTTTGAGCAAGAAAGTGACATATTCTGAACATTAAAATGATCATCATGTTGTCATTTTGCTCTGAGAAGATTAAATGGTAGAAGGGTGAGAATTGAAGCAAAAAGACCAAGTTAGCAGTAGCTACAGTGGTATAGGTGAGAGTGAAGATTATTTGGACAGAGTGATAGAAGTTTTAGGAAATAGTTATCAGTATCTATTTTATTGGGTAATATAAATGAGACATTTTGATGGAATTTATGTTGAGTAGATGAAGGATAGAGGAATGAAGAGTCCAATCTTCCAGTTAAGGTCAAAAGCTCATTTACAATTAAGTGCTGAAAAAAGGAGAGTGCATCCTAGGTCATGGTCAGCACTGCGCAAGACAGAATGCACCTGGGGAGAAAGCTTTATCCACATGCAGACCCTAATGGAAGGGGAGTGATCTGGTGCCACCCCCCCCAACACCCCCCCACCCCCGTCTTTCCTATCTCTGCCTTCAGCCTAGTCAGTAGGCAAATTTGTGTAAATGTTACATATTAAAATTGATTTAACATGTTAAAATCTATAAATCTCCTTTGTATTTTTCTCCCATGTGGACTTTCACTCATATATAAATAGCTCTAGTAAGTTTGATTTACAATTTTTTTTATTTATGAGAGAAATTATAGATTTATAGAGAAATCATGAAGAAAATATAGAGTTCCCATATACTGTGCCCTCTACCCCCATTACATACACTTGGCATTAGTGTTACATTTTCACTGTTTTAAATGAATCAATCCTTAGTATTATCTGTTGACAAACATGAGTCTTATGCATGATTTCCACAACTCAGTCTTTACTTTTGCTGAGTCTTCTTTCCTGAACGTTGGTGTTATTTTATCCAGAGGCCTGGGAATCACTGGTCTCTGGATGGCCCATTGTCACCTTAGATGGAATGAGCTGGCAACGAAAATGTCTGCTGCCCTGCATGTTGTGGGGAAGGAGATAACTTTTGATATTTCAGTCAATGAAAGTATTATTCTTCCAGTCACCTAAACTCAAAACTTTAATCTTCTTTCCCTTTCTCTTAAATCCACTGTCACAACAATCATTTTTCTTAATTTATCTTTCACCTAGAATCAGGGAATCAGAAAATTAGTGCAGAAAGGACGTAAGAGATCAGTTATTTCATTCATTCATGCAACAGATATTTGTTGAGGTCCTTTTGGTTTTACACTGTCTGGTTACTAGGAAACAGTGACCAGGAAAGTAAAGGCCCTAGTTCCCAGGGAAACAGACAGTAAAAAAAGCATTAAAAATTCACAGGCAAATAATTTTAAAAAGTGATAAGACCTTTGGATGACAAAGTGCTATTATAGAGGAACTGGATCTTTTTTACATTGATTGAGCAGAGAAGGAGGATTTTAATTTCTAATGAGAAGCATTCCAGGTAAAGGGAATAGCAGGAGCCAAGTTCCTAAAACAATTGCAGGGCTGGCAGAACTGAAAACCTTATAAAGAAGGCCAGGGAGGCTGAGCATACTAAGAGACCCATGCCCTGTTTTGTGTTCCAGGTTCCTTCTATGCATTTTCCATCCTTGTAAAGGTGATCTCCAGCCCCTTCCTCCTTCATAACATCCTATTATGGGCATATGACACTTCTTAAGCATCCCATTAAAAACATCATATAATTCCTCTACTTAAAAAATCTGCAGTCTTTCCTCCGTTTGCACAATAAAGCACACACTCCTTACCCTGAGCAACTAATGCCTGCTACAATTTAGCCCCAAACTGATGCGGGGGGGATGGGTCTGCTTATTCTCTGCTCCTTTCCTTTATACCCAATATCCTCTTCTCAACTTGAAGGAGAGCTCCTCACCTATACTTTGTCTAATATTGCTGTCTGGTGTTAGTATCTAATGTTTATATAGTTCCCAAGTCAGGCCCAAGATTCTTTCTTGAAGGAATTTATTTGCCTTTGTGTTCTCCCACAGAAACTGGGCCATTCCTACAAATACAGTAGACACTAAGTAAATGTTTTTGAAAAAATGGTAATCTCTTGGGGTCTGAAATGCTATTCTGATCCTCAAATGCTCATATATATTTTTAATTTAATGTAACATTTATTATACGTTATACACTGTATAAATATTAGTTTGTTGAATCCTCATAACAACCTTATGATGTAGGGACATTTATCCATTTTACAGATAAAGCAACTGAGGCATAACGTGGTTAAATAATCTTCTCAATGGTACCAAAGTCCCTAATGCTGGCTGTGTGGTTTCAGAGTCGATGTCTAAACCATTACGCCACGCTGTGTCTCTCTCACACATATCCAGCACCCCATCCACTAACTCCTTTTCAATACATTACCAGATTCTTATCTCCTTCTTGGTTTCTTGCCCACAAGTGAGTTATACATTAGAAAACAAAGTGAGGAAAATATGGTGCTCTCAAGTAAGAATAAATGTTATTGCCCCCAATAAAGTGAATTATTATATATCTGTTACCACTATGTCTTCATCTCCTAAAATGACGTTTTAATACTGAATTTAGGGCTTTGCAATGGTACTAGGCCCTCAGATCTGGAAACAGGAATTCTAAGAAGGTCTGCAGAGCAGATGTAGTCTGAAGACAGTGGCAATTTCCCAACCCACGGCCAGAATCATAGCTTAATTTTTTCTCAGAGGGTCCAGCTCCAGATGTAAGAAGAAAATTCATGGCCTGGTCCCAAATCAGTCTTGTCCTACTGAAAAGAGCAGCAGCACAGAGGTGTACTCATGTGGGCAGTAGACTGTCAAGATATAAAAACCAGACTCCAGTCAGGGAAAGCCAGTCTACATATGACCTCCCAGTGAACACAACGGAAACAGTCAAATTTTGAGCCACTTCTAAAATACCTATCACAATTGCTTCTCGTTTGTAATATAAAACAAACATTAACATACCCCAAATGTTGTGGAAAGAAATATTTTAAGTATTGGAGTTGTCAGGATTTTAGAACTAGGACAGACGAGATTTTGGAACTCATTTAGTCAGATTCTTATTATGAATGAGCAACTGCTATCCATACCATCAAGCTGGCTAAAGGAAAGTCCTGGGTAATGATCACATTATGCAGTTATAGGCACCTTTGCACATAAGCCATGCTTGAATTTAGCTTTTTCAAATTTCAGATTCTGGTGACCCAGTGTTCTTGATGTCAGTGATGTTTGGAATGCTCTTCAATAATCTACAGAGTAACCCAAACACTTTGGATACTTTCTTAAGAGTTGATAATCATAATAGAACATCAATGCAGAAGAAAATTTAGAGAGCCAAAGTGTTATTTCTAAAGCAAAACTTGTGCTTAATACTGGAAAATTTTCAAATGTTAGGAAAACGGAAAAAGGTGATTGCATGACCAAAAAATGCTCCAAGTTCTCCTAAAATGTACTCACTGGAAAATGAAAAAATTTTCCCTTGTTGCTCCCCTAATTTAGCTAGAAAAAAGGCAAAGCGTGGCCCCCTCATCTCCGAGGGGGATGTAAGTTACTCAGCTTACTTAGACGTAAGTAAGCTAGATAGAGTTTGTCTTTGTATAATTTTTGTTCTGAAACAGTGGCCGCTGCTACCCCTTTCCTTGCATAATCTCCCTGTGGCACTCATAATATCACGCCACACCTCTTTGGGTAAGATCTGTCTTTAAATCACTTATGAAGCTGAAATGGATTCAGTGGTTCAAGCAGTTCAAAAATTTAAGTGAGCTCCTGACTTCTGATTTAACAAAGTAACAAGGGCTAAGTGGACTTGAGTCTGGGTCAGCATACAAGATAGGAAGAGCCCCCTGTCCAACCTTTTCCCAGGAGTCACATTCATTACTTAACTACGTAAAAACTATGGGGACTTCTTTAACATATACCTTGTACTCTATACAAGGAATCTGTGATGCAAGGCCCATGTCTGTATTTACCCCCTCTGCCCCTCTCCAGGGCCTGGCTAGCACAGTGCTTCTGGCACATCACAGGCGTTAAGAATTTATTGAACAAATCACAGTTGATCACTGCCCACCTATAAGGTGAACACTATGCAGAATCAGTTAACTGTTTGGTTAAACAGCCTAAAAATGCACTGAACCTGCAAAGTAGTAAGTATTTAAATTTAGCCACAAAATACTTTAGGAAGTGGAATGGTCAAACATTCATTGAGCAGTAACCATGAGACAAGCACTGTGTGATGCTCTAGGATAGATGCAATTTAATTTAATCCATACAAGAATCCAATAAAGATGATTATTATCCCCATTTTGCAGATGAAGAAACAGACTCAGAGCCAAGGTAACTTACCCCAGATGCTATTATTTCAAAACACCTTGATCTCTAAATATCCATAAAAGCAACTGAATGTGCCAACATGATATTCAATGACTAATCTTTGCAATACAAGTGCTGAAACATTTTTGCAAAATTCAGCAATTATTTTTCAGGAATTCCCTTAGATAAAACTAGTCTAATACCCTATGGAGATTAGCCTGCCTGATAACCTTATCTAATACAAGAGTAGTATTTCAGCTTAAGTGCCATCTTAACTAATTACTCCTAATATGGCATGGGCTATGTGAGTCTATTAAAAACCTTTTGACAGAAGTCGTGTGGCTTTACAGTATATAGTTTTCATTCCCACAACTTACATTTTGATGGCCTCTGTTACTCTCTGGAAGAAAGCCAGATTTTCTGAGTAAAATGTATCAGTCCTAACAAAGTGGACATTATTATTCCAGAAAGCCAACTGAGAATTGAACAAGATCTTACGGTAATGACTAGAACTGGGAAACAAGAATTTTCTTTGGCACAGTAGGAAGAAATCTTTTTATTAAGGTTATGAGAATTAGAGATACGAATATCCCTTTATAAATTCAAAATAAATGACTTAGGATGGATCACTATTTCAAAGAGGTTTCTATATCGTCAACAGAATCCAAATAATTATGTTCTAATATTTGGGTCTGTAGCATAAGTACATTATTAATCAATGTTGGGTCACAAGATATCTTTGAACTGACTCAAGCACTTCTAGGTTCACTGATGTAAAGTTAAAATTCTCTTTTTGAGGTCTCCTTTGGAAATTGTTTTTTTCTTGTTGGTTCTACTTTTCAATGAGTAAAATCCAGGTGGTAGACTCTTGACTTATTATTATTATTGTTACTATAAAATAATGGAACAACTCTGTGCCCTGCAATCTAAGGGCAAGTTTTCTCTGATTTCCCCATTCTCTGCTGACTGTGAGTCTCCCTTGGATGACCTCAATGAAATCTGTGATTTCAAATGTCAAATATATTCCAGTGCATTTTATGATTATTTTTTAAATGACCACTTAAAAGCATTTATTGGACATTGATTATGTACCAGGCACTGTTCTAGGCTTCTGAGAAACTCTAGAAAACAAAAGAGATGAAAATTCTATATTGAGATAGGTTATTTTTTCTAGTGGATTGTCTATTTTAGATTTCTCTTTTGAATCCAAAGCCCATGCATTCTATTGTACCTATGCATTTGAATACTCTGAGCCAAACTGAGATACATGGTCTCTTATCCTCAACTTACTTCTCCGGCACCTCTATCCCCTCCCTCACTACTCTCCCACTATAGGATGCTGGAGAGCTAAAACACCTTCCCCTTGCCTTTGCTAAAGTCCCTACCTTAGCCTTACCAAAGACACTGGCTCCGGAAAAATTAGTGTTTGGGTCCTGGTTTCACCGCTTGCTCACTGAACAGTTTGGATGAGTAATATATTTCTGTTTGAGCTTTAATTGATATAAAATGGGTAAAATTAAATAAGATAACATGCAAAGCTGCTAACACAAATCACACACTGCTTTGGACTGAATTGTGTCCCACAGAAAAAATCATGTTGAAGTCCTAACTCCTAGTCTTGTAGAGGTGACCTTATTTGCAAATAGGATCTTTAAAGATGTTATTAGTTAAGATGAGACCAAACTGGATTATGGTGGGCCCTTAATTCAATGATTGATGTCCTTGTAAGGAGAGCAAGTTTGGATAGAGAGAGGGAGACAGAGCTGGCCATGTGACAGAGGTAGAGATTGAATGATGCCACCATGGATCGCCAAGGATTGCCAACCACCCACCAGAAGCCGGGAAAAGGCAGAGAATGGATTCTACATTTTAGAAGGAAGCATGGCCCTGCCAGCCCCTTGATTTTGAACTTCTAGCCTCCAGAACTGAGACAATAAATTTCTGTTGTTTAAGCCCACTAGTCTGTGGTAGTTTGTTACAGCAGCACTGGCAAACTAAGACATACCATGGCTCTCAGTTTCCTTTCTTTCTCTCTGCTTGCCCTTTCCCTTTAGGATGCATACTTTGCCTGGACTATAGCTCCCTCTCATCTCTTCTGTCAAAAGTCTTCTCATTTTTCAATGTCCAACTTTCCTCATAACCTTCTCTGTGAAACTGTCCCTAATCAGCCTCAAGCCAGAAATAACTGCTGTTGTCTGTCCTCCTGTGGTTCCATGTCTTATTCATTTTGTTCAACAAATCTGAGTGCCTATGATGTGCTCAGTATTAATTTAGGGGCTGAGAAAACAAGAGTGAACAAAACAGATGAATTAATGGCCTAAGGGAGTGTACATTGAGGGGGGGAAAAATAAACACATCAATAAGTATGGAAACAATATAAGGTCAGATTAATATAAGTCCTACAAAAGAAATAAAGGGCATAGTATAGAGTTAAGTAGAATGGGGGTGTCAGGGAAGGCAGTGGTGGGCATGCAAAGTGCTAGGGGAAGACAACTGACTGCAGGTAGAAGGTACATACAAAGGCTCTGCCCAGGGAAAACATGTGGACTTTTTGAGAAAAAGAAAAGGCCATCATGCTGAATTCTAGTTGGCTAAGAAGAGTGGATGAGATTAAGCTGGTGAAGAAGACTGGGGTGAGACTGCATGGGGGGTTGGGGGGAGAGAGTTTGGTTATTCTAAGTATCTTTGAAGGGTTTTAAGCAGAGGCCTGATGGTAGACGGCATAATTCGTTTTACTATGTCTCTGGCTGCTGTGTCTGTACATCTAAGAAATCTCTCACCAGAGTTCTGATCTGCACTCCAGTTTCTGGTGAATATGGCTGTGTTTTCCATTAAATTGTGGTCTGTGTGGGCAGTGACAATATTTTACTCTTGTTTCTATCAGCTCCTTGTGCATAGTGCGTCCCAAGAAATACTTGTTAAACTAAATCGAAACATCCTGCAGCCTCCTTGTAATAATTCTAATTGTAGTAACGATAATTTTTGTAGGAAACTTGCAGTTGCCAACGAGCTCTGAACAAGTACTTTTTTTTTTCCTGTTTGAATTCCTCTCAGGTCTTCCTGCCATTGTTGCAGCATCATCTGACTCCTGGTTTCCCAGCCAGGTCGACTCCCTGCGGCCTGCATTTCTATAGTCCCTCTTCTGCAGGGCAACACGTGTGGCAGAGGGTGCTGGGGAGAGCACCACCGTGTACAGCTTTATGCACTGTTCAGGATGGAATGACGATAGGACATGTATCCAGCACCTGTACCTGGCCCACAGTGAGCCCCCATCCAATGCCAGTTACATTAGTCTTAGTATTGTTAACATGCCTTTATTTAATCCTCTCAGCTACTTTGCAAGGAAAATGTTATTATATCCAGGGCCAGTTTTTAGCTGGTACATATTTACATGGCTGTACTAGTTGTTAAAATGCTGCAATATTTTCTTACTGGTTGCCAAATTAACTACTGCTCCAAGCCCTCTGACTCTCACCCCCCACCCCCAACCCCTATAAACCCCTGCACCCTTCTCTGCCTTGGTCTTCCTCTGGGTGTCCTCTTTGCTTCCCCATTCCCATGATCCACCAACTAAAGGGTTATTGACCAGCATATCAGGGGCCTCCAGGATCCTACAGCATTTCAGTACATCTATTCTGAGCCCTGACTGGCTGACTAGTTGTAATATAGAAGCTGTTAAAAGTTGTACAATGGGTAAATTGAAGTGCAGAAGGGATAAATAAAACCACTTATCTTGTAAAGGGAAATTCTAAGAAGCCAAACATTAGAGTCTACTGTCCACATTTAACATATGCACAAAAATGTTATAATTCTTACATATGGAAACTATTCTAGTTTGCTAGCTGCCGGAATGCAACACACCAGGGATGGATTGGCTTGTAATAAAAGGGGATTTATTTCATTAGCTCTTCAGAGGAAAGGTGGCTAAAGTTCAACTGAGGTTCTTTCTTTTTATTTTTGCATGGGCAGGCACTGGAATCAAACCCAGGTCTCCAGCACAGCAGGCAAGAACTCTTCCTGCTGAGCCACTGTGGCCCGTCTTGAGGTTCTTTCTTACATGGGAAAGCACAGGGTGAACTCTGTTGGCCTTCTCTCCAGGCCTCTGGGTTCCAACAACTTTCCCCGGGGTGATTCCTTTCTGCATCTCCAAAGGCCTGGGCTGAGCTGCGAGTGCTGAGATGAGGTATGCTGAGCTGATGAGGGTGCAACGTTGAGCTCTCTCATTTAAGCACCAGCCAATGAAATCAAAGATTCACTGCAGCAGGCACGCCTCCTATCCAACTGCAGATGTAATGAGCAACAGATGAGGTTCACATGCCATTGGCTTATGTCCACAGCAACAGAACTAGGTGTCTTCACCTGGCCAAGTTGACAACTGAATCCAACTACCACAGATACTAAGTAGAGAAAGAGAATAACATAGAGGATGGGTCCCACAATAACAATGAAATCAGAATTGGGAATTGAAACAGATCCCTCTTAAATTGAAGACACATGCCTGAACTTAAAATGTGGAGCGGGAAGGTGGTTTCTCCCCGAATGTATACAATAATTTCTTTACAGCATTGCCAAGGGGCAAAGATCCCTTTGGCTTGCATTGAATTGTAAATATTTTAAAAGTGCCTTATTAATTCTAAAGTCTTTAAAATAGGTTTTAAAGATTTGAGCAGTTATATAATTGGCATAATAATATCCAATTACACAATTAGTATAAATTATAAATAATAGAACCAGAATATATAATTTCATAATTATGATACACCACAATGCAGAATTTACATTGGCAATTGGTGCTAATGAGGGAGGGTTGTATGTGAATCTTAGAAGAACTGATGACTTTCATGAGGCCAAGCATCTCCCCTCTTCTAACAGTTACTGCTCAAAAATGTGGTTTAAACAAACAAGACTGATTAGGAATTGCAGACTCACAAACACACCAGGAAAATTGTTGCTTCTTTTCTCTCTTTGTATAACTAAAATAACAGGTGACTAGATTTATTGTCTATCTCATTCAAAAGGCAATACCTCCCTGTCTGAGGTTTTAACATACTATTACAATGAGGAACACTCTCAAGGGTGAACTATATACCAAAAAACCCACCAATGAACATGCTATTCCTTTGCTACTAAAGTGGCTTGAGGCACCCTCCTGAGGCTTGAGAAGTGCTGTCAGAGAGAGCACAGAGGGATTAAGGTACCTGTGCTGGTTTGAAAGGATGTATGTCCCCTAGAAAAGCCATGTTTTAATCAAAATCCCATTCCATAAAGGTAGAATAATCCTTATTCAATACTGTATGTTTGAAACAGTAATCAGATCATCTCCCTGGATGATGTGATTTAATCAAGAGTGGTTGTTAAACTGGATTAGAAGATGACATGTCTCCACCCATTTGGGTGGGTCTTGAGAAGTTTCTGGAGTCCTATAAAAGAGGAAAAATTTTGGAGAATGAAGGAGATTAGGAGAGAGCAGAGAATGCTGCAGCACCACAAAGCAGAGAGTCCATGAGCCAGCGACCTTTGGAGATGAAGAAGGAAAACGCCTCCGAGGGAGCTTCGTGAAACAGGAAGCCAAGAGAGAAAGCTAGCAGATGATGCTGTGTGTACCATGTGCCTTTCCAGATGAGAGAGAGAAGCCCTGACTGTGTTCGCCATGTGCCTTCTCACTTGAGAGAGAAACCCTGAACATCACTGGCCTTCTTGAACCAAGGTATCTTTCCCTGGATGGATGCCTTTAATTGGACATTTCTATAGACTTGTTTTAATTTGGACATTTTCTGGGCCTTAGAACTGTAAACTAGCAACTTATTAAATTCCCCTTTTTAAAAGCCATTCTGTTTCTGGTATATTGCATTCCAGCAGCTAGCAAACTAGAACAGTATCCTGTCTTCTTTAGTCAGCACCTGACCTTTGACTCTATACTCATTACACTTAGTTCAGGTGACATAACCATGCCTCTGGATCTTTATTTTCCAATTTTAAAAGAGGGGGAAAGATAGCATTTGATTAATAAGACATTCATGCTCTAATTTCTTACAGCTATTTTGATGTTTCTTTCTGTAAATTATATCCAACTATCAAAGGGCTAAGAAGAAACCATTCATTTATTAATTCACTTTTTATTTTATTTATCAGCCAATGAATATTTTGAGTTTCTTGAGGGAAAAGACTTTTTCTTACGTATCCTTACATATCAAACTCTTAGCATGGTTGCTAGCATATAAGAGGCCTTCGATGTTATTGAATTGTTTGTTCTTGTTTTTGTATGCTGTGTGGCGGGGTCATATTTCATTATTTTTCCATGTGAGTATCCCGTTATTGCAGTACCATTTGTTGAATTTTGTTTGTTTTGTTTTTGTTCATTTTGCTTGTTTGTTTTTTGGGAAGTGCAAAGTCTGGGAATCAAACCTAGCTCTCCCACATGGCAGGTGAGAATTCTACCACTGAACTACCCTTGTACCTCCTACTGAATTATTTTTAATGAATATTCCATATATCACCTGTCCTAGTTTTACACAGAACAAGAGCTTACACAGTACCTGGTTGTGGCCTTTAAGAGACTTAGAATTGTCTCTTGTCTTATGTTGTGCTTATGAAAACATGAGTTAAATTGTCCTAGCTGACAACATCGCCACATGTGATGAAAGGTTTTTTTAGTAGAGAGCCAAATAAGTGCAAGAGCTTAAAAGTGCCATGGATTAATGAGGAGGTTGGCCGGGATCTCGGCAGCAGCCTGCGCCACCCGACCCTCAGGGAGGCAGCAGTTCTCCAAGTGTGCACAGGACCGGCTTCTACAGACACCCTGGTTTTGTCTCCCTGCTTGTTGAATTAAGTAGTAAATAGCCCCAAACCAATCTCAGCAAATGAACACTGAAAAATCTGAAAATGTCCCCAAAACATTAGAGAAACATCTAAAAGGCTTGGGCATTTTTTGTTCCTACTGATATTTATTTTGTTTGTTTTTTGTCAGTTTTCATACTTTGGGTAATGGGAGAAGCAAAAGGTCTTAGTGATGCTCACAGGCCCTGAGAGCACGAGGTGGCGAATTTATATTTTTATACCCTTTTGTATAGTCTATCAAATTCCCTTTCATTATTTTTATTTTCCTATATGATCCTTCCTTTACATATCTCATCTTCTTCTTCAAATAAACACTATCTCAAAATATCAGTTCTTTTATCAAAACGGAGGTTTGCATGCCAGAAAGAAAATACTTTCTCTAAATATTTTGATCTACCCACATCGCCCTTAACAATATCCTAAAAGGTGCTTTGCCTTAATTCAAATACTCAGATACTGGATATTAAAACAGCTTAGTTTAGGGGTTGAGGGCAGGGTGAGGGATTTGAAGTTCCGATTAGTACTTCAGACTCTTGATACAATCACTGGATGGATGCAGAAGTATATTTCCTATGATTCTAACTCTTAGAAACATGTTACTTTATTTATATGTTTTAATGGATATTTTTATAAATAGTTCTTATTTACATGATAATAAAGTATAAATTTGAACTAATGGGTATTAAAAAAAATACAGCAGTGGGAGAAAGATTCCCCCAAATTTGTTATATTCTTGCTTTTCCCATTTCACCAAAAGGCAGGAAGTATTTCCTTAGGATCCCAAGGTACATGGATCTTTCTTGTGTTTTACTCAAATAGTAAAGATTTAGTTAGCAGAATTTAGATGAGTTGTTTTGTGAACAAATATGTGGACCTACTTTGGTTCCTTTTGCATAAATCCATGAGACTAAAAAGCACATGAATTATTAAGATTTTAAAACTACCTCTAAAGCCCTATTGAGAAACAAGTACCTAGATCAATTTGGTAAACGAAGCAGTTTTTTAAAGAGCAAAACTAAATGTGGCAGGAAAATGTCAGAGGCTTTCCTACTAAACTGCTAAGTTTAGTTACCTTTGGGGTGGTAAATGGTTTGTAAATTGAGCTGTAGATGTGCTTTAGCTTTCCAAGTGTTCTCCGATCTTATCTCTCTCTTAGAAGATCAGGATTAATTTTCTTCCTGGAGTAACATTTTCTCAATTGGGTTCAACAGCTACAGATCTTTAGAAGTTTTCCAAAAAGGCTATTTTGGGAAATGAGCAATCTTTCATGGGAACGATTTGTTGTTTCCAACAGACCCAAGCTCATATCACTCTTCAGCAGACCTAAGCTCCTATCACTCTTCCTTTTCCCGGCCATTAAAATTCAGGAACGGAGCCTGTTCTCTTGGAAGTGAACTGCTTGGATAAGAATGAGACATTTCATGTTGGAATAAACTTGTGAGCTTTTGACTCTCCGGTTATGTTTCGAGAGAGAGCACTGACAGAAAGGATGGGCTTTCTGTACGGAGAAGTACACGGATACTTAGAAATGTAAGTGAATGAACACCTGGTAAAATGCTGGTTTTAATGTTGAGGCCAAAGATGGCCCAACATTTTCATAGCTGTGGTCTCTCCAGGTCAAAAAACAAAACACAAAAAAACGAAAAACAAAAAAATCACCCAGTGATTTACTCATTGAGAAATCCAAAGGCTCTGATTTGTCTGTTATTTACAGTCTCTTTGCTGCAATTGATGCTGTTGAACTCTGACCTTGAAATGCTCAAAGCACGCTCCACTTCCTGGTTCTTCTTCTGTCTCTTTAGTGTCTTTTTTTTTCTTTCCATTTTGCTATTGATTTTACTGTTTTTTTTTCTTTTTCCAAAGTGGGGATTCCCCAGCTCTGTCTCTGGCTTACTCTTCTCTCTCTATAATTTCTCCCTTCTCCCACCTCTCTCTAACCAGAAGGCTTCAATTATAATTCTTATGGCATTAGGACAGGGATAGCTGTCACTTACTGAGTACCTAAACTGTACTAGGCACTTTTTATTTACCATGTTGATCCCACAACAATCCTGAGACAGATGTAACATTTTTCCCCATTTTGGACGAGGAGGTGCAGATTCAAGCAGGTTAAAAGACTCACCAAGATACTCATAACCACACAGCAAATATACGAACCCAGATCTTTCCGGCTCCAAGGTTCCTAGTTGCTGCTGATGCTGTTCCTCCTGGCCCATGGCAGCTGGCCTCCCACCTCCCTTCACATCAGTGAGCCTTCTCCTCTGGCCAGCTTCTCCTCTGGACATGGTCACCTTCTGATAGGACACTGCCTTCCTCCAATGACCCAATCTCCTCCCAATGTCACTACCTTTGGCTCACCTTCCTCTTCTCCATTTCCCCTGCTCCTACCCCACCTCCTCTTATCGCCCCCACCTCTAAGCTCATCAGTTGCCAAGAATTGCCTCTGATATCATTGTTTTATTCTCCTAGCCTGCACACCCCTGACCGATTATGGTCCTAAACCACGCTATACTCAGTGAAAAACCTATCTATTTAGATAAAATAGAATCTAAATTCCTACATTTATTACTCAAAAGTCCAATCTTCTTTTCCTGCCTTATCTCTCAGAGCTTCTTTACAGTGAGACTGGGCAAGCAGCAATCCCCTTAAGTGTCTGGATGTCCCACTTTTATGCCTTTGTTCATGCTGTTCCCTCTGCACAGTCACAGTCAGCAAACATCCCCTAAAACTCATCCGCTCAGATCCTACTCATACTGCTGGGATCTGAGATATTGGCCCACAACACCCTTCCACCAACCTTCCAACTGGATGTCATCTCTATCTCTTTGAGCTTTCACATGTCGTTATTGGTAACACTCTTGGGGGAGTTAACATATTCTACTTTTGCTTTGTTTCTCACCCCCCTCTTTTTTTTCTTTTTTTTGCATGGGCAGGCACCGGGGATCGTACCTGGGTCTCTGGCCTGGCAGGTGAGAACTCTGCCATCTCCCCTTCTTCTTTTGAAGCACTAATTTCCTTGGCAGAAGGGGAACGTATAAGACTCTTGTGCATCCCCAGAAGTCTTTTAATCCCAGGGACATAATAGATACCCCCAAAATACATATTTAATTAATTTTACTCAAATTTGATAAAATATAGCAATGTGAAGTCACATTTTAAATATAATTCTTTGGTACTTCCCCACCCAGGCCCTCTGCTGCCCCAGCTAGCAGAAACACATTTTTCACAAATGCTCTGAGTATCTTGAGATCAATGATGTATAAACGATATCTATGAATGCCTCAAAATGGTTAACTTTTTTCCTGATTTAAAAGGGGAAGAGGGATGAAACACAAAAGTGGAGAGACATAAACAATGTTAGGTTCTACCCACCATAAAATACAGACTGTACAGCAAACTTACAGTATTACACAAGTAAATAAAAAAATATGAAAATACTGAGCCAAAAATTCAATTTACATGGGACTCCCTGGGCACACATAAATATTGTCAGGTCAGGTAAACCTTTACTACATTAATTTGTGTTTACTAACACGTTACCATTTTAAAATGCTCTTTGGTTGCTTCCTGGGTGGTAGTTTATATCTTCCTAAGCAGATCACAAAGAAGGTTATAGGGCCATTATTACCTACCACTTCCATAAGGAAGGTTATAGGGCCATTATTACCTACCACTTATGACTCTTGAGGGTTCTACAATGTAGGTGCTCACAAAATATTATCCTTTGGACCAAGAAGCAAAGAAGATTGTGAGTCTTCTAAGGTTCATTGTCAAACAGAAAACACAAATTTGTAGGATTACTGAGAAAAAAATACCCAACATACAGCTATGCTTATTCTTTTCTTTTTTTTTGTATGTTGTATGGTGGGGCCACATTTCATTATTTTTTCATGTGAGTATCTGTTGTTGCAGCACCATTTTGTTGAATTTTTGTTTGTTTGTTTGTTTTGTTTTTTTGGGGGGAAAGCATGGACCGGGAATCAAACCCGGGTCTCCCACATGGCAGGCGAGAATTCTACCACTGAACTGCCCTCCACCCCCCATGCTTATTCTTATTATAAAAATATAAGACTTTAAATGAGATGCTATGACATTCACTAAGAGCGTCTCTTGATGTGTTAAAGTTGTAACGTTAGCTTCCCTTCAGGCCATTTGGTTAGAATCCTCTGTGAGGCTGAAGAAATTTGGAATCACGGACAACCATGCCTCTGCGCAATACCAGTAACCTTAATGCAGAGCTATAAGCAATGTATATAGAAGATCAAGGCACATCAACACCAGCATCAGTACATCAACCAAAGTTACGTGGACAGGAAACCTGTGCTCTTCCATTAGGCTTGAACATTATGCTATTGTCAAGCACAATTTAATTTCTTAAGACTCTTGGTTTGAAATTCAAGGAATTTCTTAAAGCATAAAATTTCTGTTCGTATTTTCCGATGAGAAAGTTCAGATTGGGGGAACTGGGCTATCAGCAGTGACAGGAGACATGAGGTCAGCAGATGATAAAGATCACTGAGATGGTGTCATTCACTGCAAAGAAAATTCTTCAGTAGCTATCATTTGTGCCCTTGAGATTTAGATTTGGTTTTGCAATCAAGAAATCTAATAGAAGACAATGCTTTAGCCAGTGTAGGGGTTCTTCAAGGATTGACAGTCTTATTTAAAAGTTAACGAAATAACTCGGAGAACATTTGTATTTTGGGAGGAGTGTAGGCTGCAGAAGGTGAAAGCATATAAATGCAATATAGTCACGGGTTAAAAACCCTCTGATTACTCACCATAATCATTTGAGCCACATAACTTTCAGGTCCAGTGTATTCAGTCGGGTCTTTAACTTTCACCAGGACAATGAAGTACAAATAATGCCACATATTGTGTTCTGACTTAATGTGCTCCTCAAATGAAACAGTTTTATTATCAAACTTGTCCCTCTCGAGTCCTGAAAAACACAGGAAATACAATATATATAATTTGTCATTTAATCAGCACTTAGCATAAAAACAAAACATAATAATTACTGTGAAAAATGAAAAATGCTTTAAGAATGAGTCTGTTTAAAATGTCATGATTAAAAACAACACAGTACATAAGACCTCCAGAAAAGGCCATAGTTAATAGATTTCTTTCCAACTAACATTTTTTGCACATGTATCCTGGAAGAGCACAGTTCTATCACAGATGTAAAATTTTCAGATAGTTTTAAGTACAGCCAAACCAAAACTGTCCAATTAAAGTGGATCACAAATTAAGTAAAGAGATAAAAATGACTGTGTAAGAAAAAGCATGTTTGCTAATCAGGACAGAAGTTCATCCAGGAACTTGGGTAAGAAAAAGGAAGGAGGCTGAAATTCTTCTTTTGAAACCACTTTTAATTAGTAAAGGGTAACTGAATGTAGACAGGGACTTGTAATCTGAGTGCATTAAGACTTATCAGTTTCCAAGCATTCTGGAAAGGGGACAGTCTATTGAATTTTCAGGGCACATTTTAGCCTCTGAAAGGACACTGAAAAGAGGATCTTAGTAGTAAGATTCTTTTCTCTCAATGACTGAAGGAAATGAATGGAGATGAAGAAAAACATCTATGGAAAATAAATAAGATTGCCAAGGAAAATGGGTCGTTGGGATTCAGTCTGGTTTTACAGTTTAGATACTGGGGAAGAAGTCAGGAAATGGAATTCCACTCCTGGCTACTTTTTTCTAAGTATATTTGAAAAGAGAAAGAAAGAAAAAAAAATCTTAGGCATGAAGAAGACACTTTAAATAAGATACAAAGCCAAATAAGTAAACATTCACTTTGAATGAAGGAATGCCCTTTAAACTTGTATTGCTGGAGGTTTTTGTGGAAAATGCCACAAAATTTCGCTGGCTGATGCCTACACCTCATCTTATTTGACATATCATCAGCTCAGCAATCCTCTTCTGCAAACCTGCGCCACCCACTGCCCACCTCTTCTCATTGGATGGCTACTCCATCCTTCCACTTGTTCAAGCCAAAAGCCTCAGTTCATACTTGAATCCTCTCCTTCTCTCACATTCCACATGCAATCCATGTTAACAATCTTTGGCTCTACCTTCAAAACATATCCAGAATCTGACCACTTCCCACCACATCTGCCTCTACCCTGGTCTGTGCCATTATCCTCTCTCATCAGGATTACTGCATTAACCTCCCAGGCCTTGCTGTTTCTACCTTTTCTCTCTAAGATCCATTCTCAACACAGCAGCCAGAGGCATTTGTTAAAAACCTAAGTGAGGTGGTCCTTCTCTGTTCAAAACTCTGCAATAGCGCCTCACTTCCCTCAGAAAAGGTCAAAGTCCTTACAACGATCTACAAATAGTGTTGCCACGGAATATAGAGAATGCCCAGTTAAATTTGAATTTCACATAAACAGTAAATGATTCATAGAATATGTTTGTCCTGTGCACTATTTATTTGCTAAATTTGGCAATGCTACCTATACGATCCTACATGAACTGGTCCCACAGCCTCTCTAACCTGACCTCCTACCACCTCCTCCCTTGCTAACTCTCATTCAGCTACAGTGGTCTCGGTGTGGACAAAAATTCCTGCTTCAGGGTCTTTGCACTGGTTGTTTCCTCTGTTCACAAAATTCTTCTCCCTAAAACCCCTTAACTAACTCTATCACCTTCAAGTTTTTACTCCAGTATTTCCTTCTCTCTGTGGCTTAATCTGACTGCCTTTTTTATATTACAGCCTGCTCCTGACCTTTTCCCAACGCTCTTCATCATCCTTTGCTTTTTTCCCTCCTTGTCCTATGATGTTTATCATCTCCCAACATACTGAAAAAGCTGTATCAGTTGTCAAATTAAACTGGACGACAAGCCTCAGATACAGATGTAAAAATGTGCTAGAAAATACAAGCCTGCTAATCAGCAGAGAAGAAAGGAAGGTCATTTTATCCAGGTACTTGGATAAGAACTTACGTTTTAATTTATTGTGTAACTCCTCTCACTAGAACATAAGATCTACATAGAGACCAAGTCCCAATAGCTTAGAATAGCTTTGAGTTGGCAATCAAATTATTGATTGGATGGATTAAGACTATTTTACTAATAAGACAATATTGTTCCATTAGGATAGATTTAATAAGAAAACGTAATAACAAGCATGGGTGAAACTGGAACCCTCATGTACTACCTGTAAGTATGTAAAATGATACAGCTACTTTGGAAAACTGTTCATCAAAAGGTTAAACAGAATTATAGAATGAAAACATACATCTAAACAAAAGCTTAAACACAGGTGTTCCATAGCAGCATTATTCATAATAGCCAAAAAGAAGGGAAAAAACTCAAATATGCATCAAGTGATGAAAGGATATACAAAATGTGATATATCTATACAGTGGAATATTATTTGGCCACAAAAAGGAAAGAAATACTAACACATGCTATAAAATGGATAAATCTTGAAAACATTATGCTAAGTAAAGGATGTTGGTCACAAAGGACCACAAATTGTACAATTCTTTTTATATGAAATGTCCAGAATAGGCAAATCTATAGAGGCAGAAAACAGATCAATGGTTGCCTAGGGCTGAGGAAGATGGGAGGACTTATGGGATGGAGGTTAGATGAAAAGTATGGGGTTTCTTTTTCAAGGTGATGGAGATGGTCTAAAATTGATTGTGGTAATGGAGGCACAGAACTGAATATGCTAAAACCTAGTGAATTGTACCTCTTAAATGGGCAAATTTTATAGTATGTGAATTATATCTCAACTAAGCTGTTGCACACACACAAAAAGAAAATATTGTTAGATTTTCTTAGAACTCAATTCACCAAACAATTACCAACTAGATGCAATGTAGTCAGGACTATAAAAAAATGTGTTTACTACCAGTTAATCTGTAATATGGTAGAATAAACAGACAGCTTGTGTTATATTCTGAAGTGGTATAAATTACCAAGAAAATACAGAAGAAGGCCAAAGAGATTCAAAAAAGGTAATTCTTAAAATTTTCACAGTAGTATAAAGCTTTATAGATCTGGTCTTGGAACATAATTATGGCAAGTAGAGAAGAGGCAGACGGTAGTAAAAAGTACTTCTATTTTGTGAGTACTGTGTGCCGATACTATAAAGGTATCTAGATGTGTTATCATAATTACAATCGTCCAATATGACTTCTTAGTCTGTAAGGAAACAGAGACAGGGTAATTAAATTGCTCAAGTTAACCTCTGTAGTTAGTGGAATTGTCAGCTGTTTTTTAAATAAAAATCCATGCTTTTTGGCAGAGGAAATAGCATGACAAAGCTAGATGAAAAAAGATGACCTGTTCGGAGAATTTCAATTTCTCTAGTGTGGCTGGAAGGGAATGTTTGGAAAGGAATAGGAATGCTGCATTTGGCACAAACCATGAAGAGTTTTAAATGCCATACTGAGGAGTCCGCACACTATTCTGAAGATTTCTGAGTAGAGATTAGCATGTTTTGAGTGGTACCCAACATACAGCTACACTTATGCTTTTTTTTTCTTTCTTTTTTTTGTATGCTGTATGGTGGGGTCACATTTCATTATTTTTTCATGTATGTATCCCAATATTGCAGACCAGGAATCAAACCCAGGTCTCCTGAATGGCAGGTGAGAATTCTACCACTGAACTACCCCTGCACCCCCTTAGAGCAGTACTTTAAGTAGGTTCCTGTGGCAGGATTTAAAGGAAGACAATGGAAGAAGAGGCTGAGGGGGGAGACAGTGGAAGGGGAATGGTATAAAAGCAGGGGAACTTGTCTTTCACGTTCACAGTTCTTGCTCTCTAAGCTTTATTGTCCATCTCCTGGTTTCAATCACCATCATGGTGATATCTCAACCTTTATCCCTGATACTGACCCTTATTCTTCACTTTGGTTTCTATTTCCAACTGCCTACAGGTTAAATATTCTGGATAGATTGCAGACATGTCAAACTTAACTAATCAAGAAATTTGTTTCTTTAGTCCTTCTTCTTCACTTCTGTTAATGAAGTCCCAGATGACAGAGAAACTTGAAATCACCTTCAGACAATGCACTGTGTGGAATTTTGTGGTAGTCACTCTTTCTCTCCATCATCCAAACATACAGAGTCCTTTGGAAACTTTATGCTTCCATCTACGCTTTTTTCTGCCTTCCAGGTATTCTTTGAACCACTGCCTCCACTCCAACTTCCACAGACACAACCGGATGGTTGATCCTCTCTGTGCCCACAACATTGTACTATGAAAATGCATCTATTTCTATGCTAGTCTCTATTGATTCATTGTCTCAGTTATTTTTGGATTGCGAGCATCTGGCATAGTGTATAGAAAATGTAAGCATACCACTAAAGATGAAAGAATAATTGAATAAATCAATGAAAAATATTCTGGAGTCATTTTAGAATGAATATATGAGAAGTTCTGAAGTCCAATGAACAGTATAGATTGAAGGAGAAGGAGGAATAAAGGATGACTGAATTTTCTGACTTGGATGACTCAGTTTATGGTAATGTGACTACAGTAAGGGAGAAAACAAAGACAAGGAAGAAGAATTGGAGGAAGGATATGTGTGTCATTAAACATGTTGAGTGTGGGGTGCCTAGAGAGCAGCTGAGGTTGAGATGTTTGTTTTAGGAAGCTGGAAATTCTAACCAGGAGGTATAGAAAAAAAGCAAGATATAAACATACAGGTTTGAAGGTAAATGACATACGATGAATAGTGAAAGCCAGAATATTGGATGAGATGACTGAGGAAGAGAGAAAGGAAGGATTAAGAGAGCTTTGTGGGCTCAAAACAAACCTTTCAGCAAAAATAAGACTACTTATGCTGAGCTTCCCACACAATACAACTAAGGAAGGGGCACACTGCCACCCATCACCCAGGCACCCCATCCTTCCTCTGTTTATTTTTCTCCATAACCTTTGTCATCATCTGACATCCCACTTGTGTTGGAAAATAAGCTCCATGATGGCAGCATTCTTAGTCTCTTATTTGTCACTGTGGTTCCCTGGCACGTAGTTGATGCTCAACAATTGCAAAAGAAATAAATGAATGTACGAATTTAAGGCATCAGTATGGTAATAAGGTAGTAATCTATTCGGGAAGAGCAGAGACGTTTCCTCTGACAAGATAGCCTTTGTCTGTTTAGCTATTAAATCATTTAGAAAGCTTTAATCCAGGAACCTGACTATCCTTTGTTGACCTATCATCAAATCCTTTCTCCATTTCTTCATTTTATCATCTCTCATCTACTGGCATCTCCTTCTTACTGGCTTTTCAGACTCTAATGATTCAAAATGAATATAGATCCAGAGCCTATTTGTTTCCATGCTCACTGTTTCAGCTCTATCATCTGCTAATCATCACCCTACCCATGATCTGCTTCAGGGCCACTAACAAGTCTTTTCTGAGACCCTCAAACATCTGATGCCTGCTTTCAAGCCCGACAACAATCTCATCTGCTCTCACTGTTCTGACAGGATCCACCTCTTCTGTTCCTGCTGCTGGTGTCCCTGGGCACACTTTTGCAGCAAATTCTTACTTTCCACTGTGGAGAATTTCTCCTCTGCTATTTAATACTATATCCTTCTTTGGATCACAGTTTAACAGCCCTCTCATAAAAAAATTAATCCATTTCTAGATTAATCATAACTATTTTGGTACAATGCCCCAAATATTCCAACTGTTCAAATCACTTTTGCAGGAAGGTTCCTATAATACATATGGTATGCACTATATCTCATTTGTCGTGAGCAATTTCAGGGATGAATGTATGTCTAGATGGACATTATCATGAGGCCTGTCAAATGTTTCTACAGAAGGTCCTTTAAGGGCAGAGCTCATGGAATGCACAGCCCTGTGCTCCTGAGTTCAAAAGGTTAGCAGTTTAAAGTGTCTGACACTGATTTTCAACTTAAAAAAAAAAACCATGCAAAATTTGTGCTACTTTGCAATATTTTATTTTTTCTAATATTAAAAATACTATTTTAATTTACTCTAAGGTTACATTATTAACGGTCCCTCAAATGTTTGACTAAATGTGAAGCTTCTGGAAAATAGACCATATTTATCTAACATCTCCCTGTGCCCCTAACATGTACCCCCACATCCCTGTGGTCGTGTATACTCCACAGACATGTTCATATTCTACATACAGCAAAATGTGGAACAACCTGGTATCATTGGACCCGAGTCTCTTCTCTGTCTGCAGCATATGCCAATTTTGTGCTTATTTGCTTTAACTTTCTTTTGTAGATTATAAGTCACATAAATATAGAGAGAATGTTAATTTGGGAAGTTAAAGATGAGTAACCCAGCTGTACTGGAGCTTGAGCTATACATAAGAGAACAATAGGTGGAAAGGTAGGCAAGAAAGGAAGGGGCCAGATTATGCAGCA
The DNA here is from genome assembly GCA_004026745.1 of Myrmecophaga tridactyla. NCBI lineage: Eukaryota > Metazoa > Chordata > Mammalia > Pilosa > Myrmecophagidae > Myrmecophaga > Myrmecophaga tridactyla. The sequence continues at coordinate 58,405 of PVIY010001867.1, read as the reverse complement.
CTTAGGTCAGGAAAATTAGACTTTTAAAGTATGAGGCTGTGCAATAATATTGATGCCTTTTTGAGTAAGGAAATGATGAAGTCACAGTAGAAAAATTAGTTTGGCAGCACTGAGCAGGCCATACGTGGGTGGGAGCTAGGATGAGCCTGAAAAACCAAGGTGAGGCAGGAAGAGTACATGGAGGTACGTGAGTGAGATTGTGAAAGCAGATTCATTAGTACATCGTAACAAGTGTACATGGCATAGGGAAAAAGAGACGGTAAAAGTGATTGTAACATTCCCAGCCAGATAACTGAAGGCACAGCGGGATATCATTAATTGCAATATGAAAGTGAGGATAAGGAGCTGGGTTACTTTACAGGAAGGAGATAGAAAAGGATGGTACACCGGCTTTTAGACATGATAAATTTTGCAGCCCATAAGACACACATGCCTAAATTTTCATTGAACAACTAAAAACAGGGCAGGACACGGTAGCTCAGCAGACAGAATTCTCGCCTGCCATGCTGGAGACCTGGGTTCAATTCCCGGTGCCTGCCCATGTGAAAAAAAAAACAATTAAAAATAGGAGAAAAGCCTAAGAAGAGGTTGGAGTTAGGAATGTATGCTAGTTTGCCAGGGCTGCTGTAACAAAATAACCCAGATTGGTTGGATTAAACAATGGGAATCTACTGTCTCAATGTTTTAGAGTCTAGAAGTCCAAAATCAAGGCATCAGTAGGATCATGCTTTCTCTGGGGAAGTCTGTGGTGTTCTAGTGGTGCCCTACAGGCAGTCCATAATTCAATCTGTAACATGGCCATCTGTCTCCCACCGTGTCCAAACTTCCTCTACTTACAAGGACACCAGTCACATTGGATTAAGGTCCACTCTGATTTAGTCTGGCCTCACCTTAACTGATAACATCTTCAAAAATCTTAATCACAAAAGGGTTCCCATCCACAGCACCAGAGGTTAGGACTTGAATATGTCTTTGTTGAGGACACAATTCAATCCATAACTAGATGCATATTTGAAAATAATCTGGATAAAGTAGCGTTTAAGGAAAGAAGAGACAAGGCGCCAAGGATGAAATCAGGGATTTTAGGGATTAGAAGAAGGAACAGGATCTTGTGATGAAACCAGAGAATGAGCTGTCAGAGGTAAGAGAAATAGTTACCAGGAAATTAATAGTGAAATCTGAGAGAAACATCTCAATTTGGCAATGAAGGTTACTATGATGTTTAAGGAGTTTATAAGTTATAGTCTTTTTAATAACTGTAAAAGGCCAATGAGAATTTTGCTGTGAAGGGGAAGATTAGAGAAGCAGGAATCCTAGTGAAGTGATGGGTTTATTTTGTTGTTTGTGTTCTTTGTTGTAACACGGGAGTCAGGAGCATGTCTTAGAATGGGGCATTCATCCTTCTGGTACACCCTTCCAAAGAGGCCTCTTTCCAAAGGTAGTGTGCTGACAAGATAGTGTTATGATTATGAAGCAAAGACCTTAGAGGAAGCTGTGCAAAAGCAAGGCTGCGAAGCACCCAGAAAGGCTGTCAAAGGCAGCATCTTTTTCCCGCACGGGACGTACCCTTCCACACAATGACCCATAACTCTATCCATTCAACTCCGATTTGTCCCTAGGACTTGAGTTAGAACTTAATTTTGACTCTGTCATTTAAGCTTAAGGAAATTTTGAAATACAGAGTCAAATTCTGACTCTACTGCTTATTTATTACATGTTGATGGAGTCTAACTCTTTATTTCTATATTTGTGAAGGTGATAATAAATATAATAGATAGTATTGCTTTTCAGAATAAAATAAAAAAAGAGTCTAAAAAGTTGTAGGCATTCAATAAATAATCTTTTTAATGATGATTATAATGACAGTGGTGATACAAGAGAGAAGGGAGGAGGTCCTAGAAGAGACGACATTTAAGAGAACCAAGGATTCAGGTGAAGAGAAGAACTGCCTTTGAAAGGTTAAGAGATCTGTTTACTCTAAAAAGGAAATGGAGAGGAAAAAAGTACACACTGAGAAATTTATTGTGAAGAAAAGTAGTAATGCTAAGCTTCACACAGAGAAGTAAAAACTTAGAAAAAATAAAGTGTATAGGATACGGTTCATTTTATTCAAAGGTAGGAGGTATATTTATATTCTAAGATCAGAGTATCCTCTCAGCCTCTAGGCATGTTTCAGTCTTCCCCAAACTCCCAAATTCTGACATCCTCCTTGGCTACATATCAATCTTGCTTTCCTCTTTCTAACCTAGACATATAAAGAGGAGACTCTTCTTTCTGTCTCAATCTCCTTCCAGCAAATCCCTTCCAGGATAGTGTAATCTGGTATCTGTCCTTACCCCTCTAAAAAAACAGTCTACTTACCTTAGGTCACCAGACTAGGGTAAAAGGAGAGCCCAGCTATAGGAACACCTGGAGCCAGAGTGGGCTTAGGGGAATAGAGTACCAAAGGGTACGAGGACAGTGAAAACAAAGTTGGGTAGATCTGAGAGATCTGGCTGTGGAGGAAAGGGAGGAGTATGTGGTGAGAGAGAGAGAGAGAGAGAGAGAGAGAGAGAGGGAGAGAGAGAGAGCTCAAAAGCTGAGAAAAGGCATGGTTAAGAATCCAAAACGTAGTGTGATGTCACTGAACAGAAGTTCAAGCTGCTGGAAAAAATAATCTTTGATTCATAGTCTAGCAAAATAAAACAAATATTCTGGAGTTATAGTAATTAAAAACCTGTTTGTGGAAACTTTTGGCATTTTGCGTCACATTCTATAGTCAGAGAATCATATAAATTGCAGAAATAATCACATGATAGTCATGGGATATAATTCTTCTATCTGGAAGCAGAGAATGCGGTTCACTTACTGTTCAGTTACATTATCTGAATTTTGTACAGCCTTCATTCTGAAATCATTTTTCCAAAAGCGTGACAAACAAATACTATTCTAGCTCCTCCTTTTTGCTGAGAATTATTTTTGTTTTACTTTTTTAGCATCTTGAGAACACTCACCACAGGTGAAGCAGGTTGTCTTTAGGATTTCTTCTTTTTTCTGCTTTTCACTTCTGAGATCAGCAAATGTGTCAATGATAACGCCAAAAATCAAGTTAAGGACGATAATGATGACAATGAAATAAAAAAGAAGGTCATAAACCACTCGGGCAGCAAACAAGGGCTCCTGAAATAAAAAAACATATATACATACATAGAGACACACACACATATGCACTTTCAAAGCATGTTGATTTAGCATATTTTTTAGCATATAGAATATATTCAATAAATGTTTGCTAAGTAAATATAAATAGTATTCCAGATGGAAAAGTAAGACCCACTTTCTTTCTTTATTGTGAAATATAATATATATATATATATATAAAGCAATAAATTTCAAAGCATACCACAACAATTAGTTATAACAGATTTCAGAGGTTACAGTTGTACAATTTTAGTTTTTTTCTTCTAGCTGCTCCAAGACACTGAGATTAAAAGAAATATCAATATGATGATTCAGCAAACTCATTTGTTAAATCTTGTCTTCTCTGTTGTAACTCCACCTTCTCCTTTGACCTTTCTCTCAATCTTCAGAGGTATTTAGACTATGCCAATTCTAACTTTTTCATTTTGGAAAGGGTTGTCAAAAATATGGGATAGGGGGACAGAATTAGTTGATGTTCTGGAGAGGTTGGCTTCTGGGTTTCAGGATTTAACCCTGGGAAACCATCTGGAGGTTGTAGGTTTCTGGAAAGTAATCATACTGCATGGAACCTCTATAGAATCTCAAATAGAGCCCTAGGTGTTCTTTAGGGTTGGCAGGAATGGTTTTGTTGGGGGTTGGCCAACTACGGTACATTGCAATATCTAGCTGAAGCTTGCTTAAGAGTAGCCTCCAGAACAGCTTCTTGACTCTATTTGGACTCTCTCAGCCACGGACACCTTATTTTGTTACAATTCTTTCCCCCCCTTTTGTTCAGGAAGGCATTGTCGATCCCAATGTGCCAGGGCCAGGCTCATCCCTAGGAGTCATGTCTCATGTCGCCAGGGAGACTTTCACCCCTGGATGAGGTAAAACCCACTACTCTTTTTGTTTTTAAAAGTTGTGAGAAAACTTCCCAGACAGTTTTCAAAATTACTTCCATTTCTCTAGGACTTAGACTTTTTTTTTTTCCAGTTGAGGGATTATCTTTCATTAGAAACCGCTTCTCTGTACAGCTCCACTGAATGCATTTTGGCACAGTGGCCCCACCCCTGGAGCTGCAAGAAAGGAGTTAAATACCAATTCCAAAGTCCAGCAATTATGGAGCTGAGGAGGACCTACAATGATTTGTCAATTCCTTGAGCAGGTTTTGTTGATGGCCTCATAGAGTCAAGTACATATATTTGAAGCTAATTTCCATAGGGAAACAGTATTAAAATACACATTAGAAACACTGTGATCCATCTGTTTCGTAGATGAGGGACCTGAGGTTATGAAACGTTAGATGACTGGACAACATTACAGGACTAGCCTGTTGCAGAACTGAGATTTTTTTGAGCTTCCAGTCAGACACTTGAGATTGTGCAGCTAGTGAGAAATTTTTCAGTCTTGCCATTTTAGTGTATGAAATCCTGTTAGAATTTGTTTAAATTATATATTCATGATGGATAAATAATGGAGGTTATTTTTTTTGCAGAAGCAAACAGATAATCTTCATGCCTGAGAAAACCGATAGATACCTCTTGTTTCTAGTTTCTGTTATTTATATAGCAATCAACTCCTAACCAAGGTTTTTAGGTATGATTTTGTTGCTGAAATACAACACACAGATCAAAATCAGTGAAGAAAATTCATAACCTTAGTAGCATACACAGATTTTTAGTGCACTAGTCATTTCTATGAGTTCCTTATATTCAATGAATTGGTTTTAACAGTCACTATTATACTTTTAAAGCAAATGGCATGATATATTACTGAAAAACAAAAACCGTATTATAAATGCTGTATGAAAAGGTAAAGAAAAAAACACAGTTACACTGCTCTTGAAATAAAACTTTTCACCCACTTACGTCTTTTGAAGGCCTTCTCAGCACATCTCCCACACCTCCGCCGTTCCTGAGGCCCTGGTTCAAGACGGTGACAATGCACATAAGGAGCGTGTCACATGTCCTTTCAATTCCATCCTCGTACTCTTCATCAGCTACAAAAACACACAAATTGAATAACATAACAAGTTTATATTTAAAATATATTTTTGAAATTGTATAACAACTGTTTTATATGGCAGCACATAACTAACACATACTGATAGCTGCACTTGTCTAATGTTCCGAAATATTGTTTTCATCCATAGGTAGAAAATGACAGAGTGAAAAGGACAAATGAGGAGAAAGTCAATATTCACTGTGTATTGTTGCACTGGTGCTGGAAGATTGTGGTAAAGCCTCTGAAATCACAGCCAACTCAACAAAAGTATTGTGGGTGAGAGAGGATGAGCTGGGGAACTGACAGATCTGGATACAAGCTCTATTCTGCTCCAAGGCTGGGAGCTGGGCAAGTTACTTAACCTCAAAATCCTTATCTGTAAATTGGGGAGAGTTATTTAAGGATTATGTTTAAGGTATGTAAAACAATTTACACAGACCCTGGCAAACACACAGTAGGTGCTTCAAAATTAGGGCAGGAGTTATTGTTTGATTAACAAGTCTGAGTGTCCAAGTTTCTAAATGGCCTACTTGTAACTATGGATGAGAAGCACAACACACTTATGTGAAAAAATGTATTTAGGGAGACATGAAGAAAGAGAAAAATACACAATGTGATAGAAAAATCCCTTGACTCATTTTGTTTAACGATCAAGTCACCAAACTTGAAACTTACCTTTCAAGTCATTATAGGACAAAATTCATACTAAATTGGATATTGGAAACTCTATTTCCTAGTACTGTAAGTGAGCAGAAATAAATTTTTCTCATTACAAGGTTAAAGGATGTAGTAGTGCTGAACTTTGGAATTGTGTGGCCATAGTCTGCATGTCAAGGTAGGAGAGCAAAACCAACAACAACAATAACAAAAATCAGTCTAATTTTGTCTACATGATCCCTTACAAGCAATCTGTTTAGTACTTTTTAGGAAGTGGCTGTTTTTTCTCTTCTGAATTGATTTTTTTTTTTGTTAGCATCACATGGAAGAGATAGTCCCAATATTTTTACTTAGAACTGTTTCTTTTTAAAATATATTGGGATGCATCTTGAGATGCTGAGTTGAGAAATGAGCAAACCCAAAACACAGCATGAAAGTCATCTGCCAGGGGTAGGATGCAGATTCTGCACCTGACAGCTTGCCTTAGAGGTGAACCCACAGGCACATTCTGATTTAGAATGGAGGAGAAATAAAACACCATTTAGAGGAAGGAGAAATGGGGAAGAGGTATGGCTGGTGTTGGTGGCAGTCAGAGCAGCAGCGTTGACAAGGAAGGCAGAGAAAACTCAGACCCTAGTGTACAAGTTAGGTCCCCATGCTAGTACGATGGCAGGTTCTAGCATAACAGTTTAGACAAATGAGAAGCAAAGTACTTAGAAATGTCTTAAGAGAGTTAAAGGAACTTTTGAGGAGAAATATGGTTTTCCAATAATGAGGCCATCTGGAATACGTCTACATGCTACTTTGCAATGGTTAGACTTTCAAGCAGAGGTATCGTATATCTAATGATATGATCTGCATCCATTTATTCACTCAGCGACTACTGGTCATGTCACAATATGTACTACGTTTTAAAAGATTTATTAAGTGCCAGACTAATCAGTGCATGGAAGCTGCAGGGAAGTGCTCCCACCTCTCTCCAAGAATTTGGAAATCCAGCTGTTTGTCCTCGAAGAAGTGAGCTAATAAAATCTACACACAACTCATGTGATAAGCCATTGTGAAATAAAATAGATTGGTTGCAAATATATAACAAGAGAATTGGCTTTCTGAGTGATATGCAGGTGGGATAATGTCCAGATTAGGTAAAGGCCAACAACGGTCCAATTATTCTACTTAATTACAATCAGCACACAGGCGTGCTGGTTTTATACATCAGCCTCTATGAGCTTGGTTTATACAGTTCTACCTTTGTGTGTAATATGTTAAGCCATGTTTCCAGGCCTTCAAGCTGAAAGCCAGGCCCTGAGCCATTGTAAATTCATGTGAGTAACTGCTACCACGTAAGAGGCTCACCTGCATAACCAGCTGGCCTTCTCCATAGCATACCAAACGCCACTGTGCTAGGTGCTAGGAACATAGGTGGGAAAACAGGAAAGTGTCACAACCCTAGGAAACATAAGGTCCAGTAGGAAAGACAGATCATCAGATGAATGAAGGCAGGGCAGTATTAAATGGTGATGTAGAGGCATAATGGAAGGGCATCTCACACACTGGCCATTGGGAATATCATACTGAGTTAAATCTTGAAAGAGAGGGCATGCTCGGACAGTGAAATAATTGAGTAAGACATTCTAGATGACAAAACGGGATGTGGAAAGGCTATAGGAATGAATGCATTTGGGTGTGTGGGGAACTGCAGATGAATTGGAGTGATGGGGGTTTTAGCATATGCAGGAGACTGTGGGAGATATGAGAGGAGAAGCAGGAACCAAGGTCACGCAAAAGAGTCTAAACTCTATTCTGAAAGCAATGAGGAGCCACTGGAGAACTCTAAAGAGGGGCAAGATGCTTTACTGTCTAGTTGGTGAAATAATAAGAGATACAACATGTGCTCAAATAAAGAGCAAGACAAATTAATCAGTGATAAAAGTAACAGAAGAGTTTAGGGTTCAGAGAGAGCATGCAATACCTAGAATAGTTAGAGGGGTGTCCACAAGAAATGTAGGCTCTGAGTTCAGCGTTGAATATTCAGTAGAATGCTACAGTAGTAGAAAGGCATTATTTCACATGGAATGAAGACGAGAGCCCTACAGGTAGGAAAAAAAAACGCTTTGTGATAAACAGATGATGCATGCACACAGGACAGCAGTGGAAGATAAACCTGAAGAGAGAAACAGTGCTGTCTGTGAACTCTAGGAAGTCTGATATTATTTCCCAGGCAATGAAGCATCATTGAAAGTTGAAGTTGGGGATAGTGGAGGATCTCCTTACAGGAGTGATTTCTGACAAGTAATCTGGTGGTGACATACTGGATGAACTGAAGAGGAGAGAATGACTAGAGGTGGAAAGACCACTAAGGAGACAATTGCAATAATTCAGGCATGATGTGCTGTGAACCTCAATATGGTAATGAAAAAGGACAGGGTGAGAGAAAATGCAAGGGATGAATGAATGGGTGACGACGGGATGGCAGATTAAATGTTATGCTGAGGATTCCAGTAAAGGGGAGTGTGAGGAATGGGGGAGTGTGGGGGAGACCTGGGAAAAAAGGATGGTCCTATTAGACCATAAAAATAGACAACTTAGTAGGACTAACTAGATTTAGGGTGCTTGATGAAGGTTTTGGTGAAGACAAGGAAAGAGTCTTTGAGGTTTTTTATATTTATGGGGTAACAAGATGAATAGCATTTTTAAAAATCAGAGCAGACCAGAGAGTCAGATGTTATTCGATATTGAGGAAGAAAATAATTTAAAGATGTAGAAGATGTCAAAGATATAAAAATTACATAAGGGTCAACAATAACAAGAAACATTAAGAGGCCCCTGGATTTAATAATTCGGCCATCAGAAAACAGCAGGAAGATTGCAAATGATTAAGGAGAAGTCTGCAAATGCAGAAATTGAAAGTAAGAGTGTAGAGCAATTGTTTTATAGGGAAATTTGGTACAGAAAGGAAGATGAAAGAATACAAATTTAGGTGGATAAAAGAATCCAGAGAGAGATTTATTTAGGAGCTGAGAGTCAGGAGGAAGAGAGGAAATAGATTATATAAGGAAAAGATTTCAGATGAGAGAATGATGGTCCTGCTGATGGTGTCAAGGGGTTAAAAACAAAAACAAAAGTAGTAATAAAAGAAGTGAGAGAGCATGACTGTTTGAGAATGAAAGGAAAGAATTAGTGAACATAGACTTTTAATGTGGAGACACTTAAAAGAACTAAATATAAGCATGTAAGGAACTTAGGACAGTGTTCTGGGCATAGTAAGGTCTTAGTAAACAGCTGTCACAATTATGACTATTATTGTTAGATGAGGGTTAAATCTTAAGAAAAGTTATGGTTTTGTTGCTTAGCAAATTCTATATTTGAACTAAGTAAGGTTAAAATACCCTCATTTTCAGGTGAATATTATAAAATAATATATCTTTTTCTTAATTCATAATAGAAATAAAATGTTTCATATGAATAAAGGAATAAACACATTATATTGGCTCTGAAGTATTTCCTCTTAATCTAAGGTGTTATTCTATAAACGTTTTAATGCTAGACATGCTTGAATTAGTATTTAATAAATTTATGCTTTGATGATTAATCAGTGACTTCTTTTGTGGTTTCTTAGAAAGCAACAGATCATTACTGAGATACATTTAAAAGTCAGAGCTAAATTGAAAACCTCTTCTTTGTTAGTCTACAACTCAATCACAATCAATTCCTTATGAAATGTTGATTTACAAAATTTTAACAAGGTAAAACTCAAAACACTGGGCACCTGGTGGGAAGACAAAACGTAGAGTAAAATTAAGGCTGACTGATTTCTGGTATTCATAATCCCTTCCATTAAAGTAAAATACCAAAACATACTACATTTAAATTACTCATAAATTTTAAACATCTATGAACTTCCTCCTTTTTCTGTACATTCAAATGATTTTTACTTACAAAATTATTTCACTTATATTTTGTAAATTGTCTTAAAAATGCTTTTTCTAGAAAATCAGGTTTTTGGCTTTTTGGTTTGCTGTTTTTATTTTTTTAAGTGTACACTTTTGTCCAGGAAGTCAGGGAGGTCTGCAGCAAATGAAATAAAAATTCTTCTTTCTTTTTTTTAACCACAGTTGGTTGCCAGTTACTGTGTATATTTTCTGCTGCTGGGACAATGACCTTACCTGTATCCACGGGAGGTTTGCTGACAGCTGGCAGCTCAGCTTCCAAGTCACTCCGAGGCTTGTTATTATGCTACTGTGTATGTCTGGGCTTTGTAATGTGGGCCTGCTGTCCACAAGGTAACAGACTAAGGGCATCACAAATGGACACGAGGGTTTGAAAATTAAATTTTAATCCTGGTCTTGTTATTTTTAAACCTAAGTGACATAGGCTGTACAACAAACACCAGGTTCTAGTTCTCACTGTGTTTTTGCATTTAAATATTTATGGCTCCAGACTTAAAGGAGGCAAGGGGTAGAAGAGCAAATCCGTGGGACATTCAATCAGATGAATTTTATCATTTACGATGTCAAATGTGAAAAGGGTAAAGAACAAAGCATAGCTTTATGCAGACATTTTCGTATTTTTTGTGCTGTTTTAGGAATGATCCCTAAATCCATAGGTGTGCTGTCTCTGACAAACCTCCAGTGCCCCAGCTGGAATTCTTGCTTTCCTACCTACTCTGGGAGCTTTCTTGGCAAAATCTTCAGCTTGTCATCCCTCAGCTCCCACACCAGTTGGAGCCTCAACAGAGGGATACATTGCTCCAGATATAAGTCTGGAGGGAGATTTGTACCCATTTATACATACAGAACGAGAAGTTCTGTTCTTTGCATAACATATTTGGTGAATAGCAGGTTACAGAGTTTTCAGGGGATGTTTTCTTTAAGGGTTTTTACTCTGAAATATAAACCAATATCCAGACAATTCGTAAATATATATATATAATAAAAATAGAATCCCTCAACACTATTAACTTTTGGGTCTGGAATATCTTTGCAGTTGGGGCTGTCCTGGGGATTGAAGAATGCTTGGCAGCCTGCCTGGCCTCTACTCACCTGGTGCCAACAGCATCCCTGCCCCGAGTAGTGACAATCAAAATCGTCTCCCAGGCATTTCCAAATATCCCCAGGGAGGAAAGTCAATTCCAGATGATAAATATGCCATCGAACATATTTATATGTAAGAAACTGCCTTTAGTAGACGACGTGTATAAAGAAAACCTACCCACGCATACACAGTGAGAGGCAATATGATAGGCAGAGTTTTAATGACCTCTAAATTTTGGTAGAAGAAATAATTTATGGAGATTAATTTTTCTGAGTTGGAGGCAATAAAACTTAGGAAGTTGGCGCACAGGCTTTGGAATGAACGATCTGGATTGACTTAGTGGCTATGTGGTCTTGGACACCTTACTTAATGTCTCTCCTTCAGTGTTTTCACCTATAATTTGAGGACAATTAATAGTATCTTGCTACCTCACAGAGTTATTTTGATGAGTAAAGGATATAGTATGTTCCACGTGCTTAGCATGGTACTGGACGCATAGTGAGCCTTTCTCAGGTCCTTGAATGTGCCTCATGGCCTTCACTCATGCTATTCTCTGTGCCCAGGATGCACACCTCCCTTCTCTTGGTCTGACTGGATCCTTCTTATCCTCCAAGTCTCAGCTTAAACAGTTTCTCTTCAGAAAGGCTTTCTGTGCCTAATCAACTTATGCCAAGCTTATTATTTTCCATCATAGTACCGTTCACCTCCTATACAGTACTTACCACATTTTATACATTTTGTATGCTTTGCTCACAATTCTCTAAGCACCATATGGGCCAGGACTATATTTGTTTATTCAACACTAAATACTGAACACATGTAACATGGTGACTGGTCTATAGCAGGTCCTCAGTAAATATTGCTGTCTAAATGAATGAATGAATATGCAAGACTATTGTTTTCGCTCCCCAGCTGCTAAAACAAATGCCATACAATGGGTTGGCTTTAAGCAATGGAAATTTATTGCTATGGTTTCAAGGCTAGGGGAGTCCAAAATCAAGGTGTCAGCAAGGTGATGCTTTCTCTCCAAAGATTGCAGCATCCTCGGCTGGGTGTCAGTGATTCTTGGTCCTTGGCTTTTCTGTCACATGGCAATGCATGTGGAGGGGTCTCCTTTCTCTTCCAGGTTCTATTGGCTTTCAGTTTCTGGCTGTTCCCCATGGCTTCTCTTTCTGTCTGTCTGGATTCCATTTTACTTATAAAAGACTCCAGTAATCAGGATAAAAGCCCAAACTGACTCAGTTATACCACACCTTAGGTGAAGTAACATCTTCAGATCTTCCAAGGATCCTATTTATCATGGGTTTACACCCACAGGACCAGGAGTTAGGACTTGAAAATGCCTTTTGTGGGGGACATGATTCAATCCCCAACAGTCTGTCCTCTGGACCCCCAGAAGGTATGTTCTTCCCACACGTAAAACACAATCATTTCATAGCAACATCACAAAAGCCTTAAGTGATTTGAGCAACAATGCTAAATCCAAAGTCTCATCAAAATCATGAATGGGTGTGGCCTGTACTGGGGCAAAATTTCCTCTGATGGATCTATGAAACCTAGAAAACAAGTTATCTGCTTCCATTTACACAATTGTGATATAGGAATAGGATAAACATTCTCATTCCAAAAGGGAGAAATTGGAAGGAAAACAGGGGTCACAGGTCCCAAACAATCTGAAATAGCAGTGCAAACTCCATTAGATTTCAAGGTCTGAGAGCCGTCTGGGGATGGACGTTTTGTCCTCCCCTCTAACTGCTTGTGCTATTTTCATGTTCTCTCCCGAAAACTAGGATGGAGGCTCCACCATCTCTGAGCCTAGCAGAAGCAGTACTCTCCCTGAAAATGGGGCACGTGTCCCACTTCTTGCAAGAATGGGGACAGATGACCTGCTCCCTCCAAGCAGAAGGACAGACCTGCCCTTCCCACACAATTGGCTGGGCCTGCTCTCTTGGCCCAAGGAGATCTTTTTGGTCTAGTATTTGCCTCCATGGTTCTGTCCTTGAAGTCCTTTCTTCATTTCATCCTTCCCTGACCCTATCAGTCTAGGCTGGCAGTGCTCTAAGATAAATTTTGTAAAAACCTTGTCAGCTTTGCAGGCAGTACAAGTGGGTCCCAATCATCAGACAACAGAATGTTCTACAGTTACTTCCCAGATAGCTGCTATTTCCAATCCTGATTTCCACTGACATGATTGACTGTATCCATGTACAACTACATTTTCTTTAGCAAAGGGTTGTTCAGTTAAAACTCACATGGAACAACGTTTTTTGGGGTATCACTTCCCAACAGCTCAGGGGTTCCATGGTAGCTCTAATCTCAGAGCCTGCTACATGAATAGACTGAAAATTTTCAAAATCATCATTTTATGGTCCCTTTGTGCTTAAGAGTTTAATTCTCAGCTTATCTTTTTCTTCTCACACTTTACTATCAGCTGCAAGAAGAAACCAGGCTGCACCTTCCTAACTTAGCTTAGAAATCTCTTAAGATAAATGTCCAAGTTCATAGCTTTCAAGTTCTACATTCCATCCAACATCAGAATTCAATTTCACCAAGTTCTCTGCCACTTTATAACAAGGATCACCTTTCCTCTGGTGTCCAATAACACATGCATCATTTCCGCCTAAGGCTTCACTGGAAGTAACTTTAACATCCATATTTCTACTGTCTCCTTAAAGCAATCTCATGCATCACAATTCTTCCAGCTTCTACCCATTATCCAATTCCAAAGCTGTTCCCAATTTTTAGTATTTGTAATAGCAGCACTTCAATTTTGGTGTCAAAAGCTGTTTTAGTTTCCAAGCTGCTAAAACTAACACCCTACAATGAGTTGGCTTAAACAATGGGAAATTATTGGTTATGGTTTTAAAGCCAGGCAAAGTCCAAAATCAAGGTGTCAGCAAGGTGATGCTTTCTCCCCAAAGACTGTGGCATCCTGGGGCTGGCTCCCAGCGACCCTTTTTCCTTGACTTTTCTGACACACAGCAATGCATGTGGAGGTGTCGCCTCGTTTTTCTTCCGGGTTCCATTGACTTCTAGCTTCTGGCTACTCCCCATGACTTATCCTTCTGTCTGTCTGAATTTCATTCTGCTTATCAAGGACTCCAGTAATGGGGATTAAAGCCCAACCTGATTCAGTTAGTCCACATCTTAACTGAAGGAACCTCTTCAAGAGATCCTGTTTACAACAATGTCACACTCACAGGACCAGGGATTGGAACTTGAAAATGCCTTTTGTGGGGGACATGATTCAATCTTCAACAGCTATTACCATCATCATCAGGGATTTTTACTAAATTGACCTTACCATCTTCTTTTACATTCACTTCTTTTTTAAAAAATGTGAAGATAAACCATCACAATTAATTATAACGTATGAAAAAACAGAATGCCTGGTTGAATTGTGCAAAGCCTAGAATTTAGAGAATTCCACAGAGCTTGGCAGTCAACCAGCCTGGGAAATGCTAACACTAGGCATGACCTGGAAGACCTCCCCCTAGGAGAGCAGGCTTAGGCCCACTGCACCCTCAGAGCTCCCGGGTACCAGGCTGTAGTGAGCATCACGACGCAGATGCTCTGAGCCCTGCTGTGCTGAGCCATCTTTCTTTGGAGACTTGGGCAGGAGGAATCCTGCCTTTTGTTGTTGATTTCTGGTCAGGCAATATTCTGCTCTTAAAATCAAACCACAGTTAAAGTACATTTGCTTTTTAAAAAAGGAAATAAATTTAAAGTAATATTCAGAGATAGAAGACCAAGGTGGGAATAGAGTTACTCTACTTGGGACCATGTTGTTAAAGTATTAAGGAGAGAACATTCATATACTGGTGAAAATAAATTTGTGTTCAAGGTAGCAGGCAGAGCTCCAACCTGCTGTGCTGGAGGTCTGGAGTTGGGTCCCTGGTGCCTCCTGCCCATATGCAAATTAAAAAAAAAAAAAAAAAAAAAAAAAAAAAAAAAAAACAATAAAAAAAAAAAAAAAAAGGATCGTAAGATTTACCCAGCCACACAAACTATGTTTTGTTTTCAGAGTAGCTCTTTATGATTCTTTTTTTAGCACTGTATAATGAAAAGAGTGGAGGAGTACCTATAGACTGGAATTTGAGATGACGACAGATCCCGCAGCTCCTGACAAATGAACCTGATGCAGATTGCAATGGCTCATAAAAAGGGATAGTGTGGAAAGAAGTAGGGATCAAGGAATCCTGTGTGGGCTCAGGCTCCTTCAAATTGGGGAGATGTGGGTGACATCATGAATTTGAGCTTTGACAACGAGGTTTTGATAAGGAATCTCATGATCTTTTTGTGGAGAAGATGGTGACACATGAGCTGAATGATAGTTTATTAAAACAGATTTCCACATGTCTGAAGAATTGTACAAGACATGGCTGTATCAATCTGAAAGCACATTTCTAGTAGTGCGCCAAAGGACTCTATCCCTAGCACTGTCCTATGCAACATTTCTAACATTTCTAGCACTTTTAATGAAGATGTGGTAGAACAGAAGTTGGCAAACTTTTTTTGGTAAAGAGCCAGATGGTAAATATTTTAACCTTTGTGGGCCACATACAGTTTCCAATGCATCTTTGGCTTTTTTAGAAAAAAAATTTTTTTAACTGTTAAAATCATGCTTAGCTCAAGCACTGTACAAGAACAGGTGGCCAGACTTGTCTCCCTGTTCTGGAACGTATTAAACTTTTGGATGTCATGAGAGAGAATACATTTATTGGTTGACAGAATCAAAATTCACAAGATTCTATAAGCCTCATGACATATTAGAACTGGAAGGGGCCCTGACACCTAGAGATCACCTGGTCAAAAACCTCCTAACTTATTCATTGGACAAACTGGGATGGTCTAGGATTATGGGTTGGTAGAAATCTAACATAAGTAAATTTATGGTTTTCAACTTGAAACCCCAACCCCCCAATTAAAATAGTACAGGCATTTATGGCTTGACAAATGTAGCAGTGAGAAAAAGCATTTTAGCCAAAAGTCAGCTAAATATGGGTCAAGGCTATGATGAGAACAAATTCTGCTATCCAGAATAAGAACACTACTCAACTTCTTTCCCTGGAGTATTATATGAAGAATAACATCTATTACATGAGATGAAGGATGAAGAATTTGGAAGTGTTTAAACTGGGGGACTCCTATGACAGGATTTTAGTAACAGCAAAGGACAAGTAGGGAATGGGCTAGTTCATTGTATGTCTTGGCTGGCGGAGGAGGAGAGAAGAGGGAAAAGAAGTCTTAGTAGCAGCTGCTGACAATACCCATTGCTGCTTGGATCCTGGGATGGAATGTACTCATGGGTTTAATTCTCCTTTTAGGTAATAAGATGTGGAACATTGAGTCAGTAGAAGGGATCATTCATGTTTCCTCAAGCAATAGTCCAACATCCCAAAGAGGGAAAATTAGGAAAGAAGGTGGTGGCATTAAGACCAGATGAACAATGCACTCCCGTACGGAGACTTGGGAAATCCATCCTAACATTGTGCTCTACTCTCTCTTCCCTTATCTCCCCTGTGTCTAGTTTTGCCCTCCATAGACACACATATTAAATAAACCTATTCCTTTTCCTATATGACAACTCCTGAAATATTTAAAGACACACATTCCCTAAATCTTTTCTGCTTCTGTAAAGAGATTACTAAATCCTTCCACAGTTCATTAAATATCACATACACCATGGTTTTCAAACTCCTGCCAAATCCTAAGAGAACAATTTAGAATTTAAAGAATCATTTTTATATGCATGGTTCCATGTGTTTCTGTGGAGGCAAGGAGATAATAAAATTATTTTTCTCATTCATTGTCTCCTTTCCTCTCTCTTTCTGTTGCTCTCTATCTCCCTCTTGGTTTTTATCTCTATCTGTATCTCTAGGCAAGCCTTCTGAAAGAAGTCCAGAAAATGTGCATGACATCCAAAACCTAGAGCTAGAAAGTGGCAGATCCAGGATTATAATGCAAAGCACGATGTTTGTCCACAATCCTGTGTGAAAACGGGTTCACTAAGTGCTATATAGGTTTGCAGTACAATAACAGAATTTTTAATACCATATTACAGGGAAAAGTTGCTAAAATCTCATGAATAGGAATGTTATAAGAAACAGAACAAAGTACAAAATGACAATTGGTAATACTTTCTCTAGTTAGAATCTTCTTGTTTGTTTTTTGCCCCCTCCATTCTATTTCAACCTACCGTAAAATTCCTAGAGCAACTCTCTAAGAGGTAATAACTTCTAACAAATAAACATAAATTCAGGGTTATATCAAATTAATACTGTTTTTGGAGTCCTTCATACACACCCGTATTCGAAGCTGGTATTGTGGGTGAACAATTCTCCTTTTCACATGTTCCCATCATTGAAGTTAAGGTCATGGTAGGAACTTCATTACTACCTGAGAACACAAAAAGTGAAATGTGATAAGAAGACAAACATGCAAATAATCACAAATGAACATGGTTATTAAAAGCACATAAATAAAAGGCATTACTACTCTTACTTAGCACCTGGCCATGTTTCTGAAGTCTTGTACTGTTTGTACTAAGTTGGTTTGAAACTCTGAATACATTTTGCCTATTGAAGCAATTTTTAAAATAGAGAATAGGTTCATGGGCCAACCCACTAAAAGCCTTTTATACCTTTAAAGTGGCTGAGATAAAGTATTAATAATATTGTAGACCTTAACCACAATATGTATAACAATGTTTCTATGATCAAATTCATTCAGGGGTCTGATTTGGGATTCCAGGAATATATACCTCCCAATGCAGTTGGCACTTTCTGAGCTCTAAGCCATTGGCCCCTGCAGCTAAAGGAAGACAAAGACTGGAGGTGGTGGCAGTTCTAATAATAAAAGGACTCTACTCTTGGGAATAAGGATATAAAACACTTTGGGGAAGCAAGAATCTTTAGCCAGATCACTTTCTTTTCTTCCATAGCCCTCAGGGATCCATCTGATTTCTGGCTCACATTTTTCTCTGGCTCAGAATGGAACACAAAATAGTAACAGCATCCTTCCTATCTACATGAAGCAATGTTTTATAAGCCTTTCTGTTGTTGTTATTTTGTTACTTTTTTGGTTATTTTGTTACTTTCTAGTAACAAATACGGAGTAAAAAGGCTCTTCTTGAACGTATTCACATACAGCCATCAAGAAAAGGCTGGTAGATGAAGGAACAGAAGTCAGTTCAATTTTTGGGTACAAACTGCTGAAGCAATATTCAAGGGTGTTTCAGAGAAACACCACACCAAGAGTACTCTGATTTTTTCACTCATAAGCTGAGATGAGGATAGAAGTGGCAATTGGGAGCTAGAATTAGGAGGAAAAGTGATGAGGGGATGGACCAGGGCTGGGGTCTGTGGCAAAACCAACCCCGGGATTGAGGGAGCTGGATTCTGCTCTAGAAAAGGGAAGAAACAGATTTTACCTCCATGTTTCCCCATCCCCTGACTGGGGCAAGCAACAGGGAGATGTGTGTGTCTGTGGGTGCATTGCTGTCAGCACTGATTTAGGGGTGTGGCGGGTGTCAGGGAGAGAATGGGGGTTTTAGAGTGTGCCTGGTTGGCCATTCCCTAATTTAACAAATATATACTGACGGTCCAGTGTCCAGGCCTTGAAGAACCCACGGTAATTAGGGGACACAGAGAGGTTAATGGATAATTACAATTGAATGGAGAAAGTGAAGTACAGATAAAAGTATTGTAGCATATTAGGAAGTGGAGAAGTAAATTATAGAAGGAAAAAAGAGAAAAACAGAAAGTTTTTTGGAGAAGGATCCATCTAAAGGGTTCACAGGATTCACACCCATGAAGATGAAATAGGCAGAAAAGGGTAATTCCAGATGCAAACTACATGACAAAAAGCACAGAGACCAGCGTGAGGCACAGACAAAGAAAAGTGACCTGAGATGACAGGTCAATGATTTTAAACCACACATCCCATAGCCAGTGGAAATCTAACCCAAGGTTTTGAACAACTGAGAGATTGAGAGTTATGGTTATAATAATTAATTTGGGTAGGTAGAAGAGAGGCTGAAGGAGGGGAGGCCACCTATGAAATTCCCGTAGTATTTTGAAGGAGGAGAAAAGAAGGTGGGAAACAGTATGGTGGCACAGAGCATAGAGAAGTTGCAAAATGGGAGATATTACAATATTCACTTCTCAACAGAGCCTTCCTTCCAGCTCCTTGGGGTTTTCTAACACAGATTCTCCAAAAACCTCTCAGGTGGAGCTATTTAGTCTATCAAGCCACAGATTGCCTTGGGCCCAGAGGAAGTATCTGCATTCTCCAAAATTCTCAATGCCATTTCCACATTATCATTCCTCCATCCTCATATACTTCTTTGATACTCTTGTCATTCAACACTAGAACTCTCAAATTCCCTTATTTAGTTCATCTACTAGCCTTGTGATCGATCATTCCTTCACATTTGCTGAAGAATTGCATACTTCAGTGGTCCAAATTTCAGTTGCTACCTGACTATCTTGTCTTCAATAATTTCATTCAATACACACAGCTAATTTGGGGGTAAATACTAGAAAGAATAAAATTTACATAATGTAAAAGAGGTAATACATGGTACTCTAACTTTAATTAAAAGTATTATTGTGAAAACAAAGGCATTTCTTCCAAGGCATGAGATATTACTTATGTTGCAGTACAAAAAACTCTCACTCTATGAAGAATCAAGAGTTTAAATTTGTTAGCTAAATTTTCATAATATTTATAAATGCTCTGCTTTATTTACCAGCTTTCTCTGCCAATATGCAAAGGTATTTTTAGTAAAAAGCTTGACATTTTAGATTTAGCATTGCTTATTATGTAAAAAAAGAAAAAAGGTATTTTTTCTTTTTTTTTTTTTGCATGGGCAGGCACCAGGAATCGAACCCAGGTCTCCGGTATAGCAGGTGAGAACTCTGCCACTGAGCCACCGTGGCCCGCCCTTTTTTTCTATTTTTAAAGAAAGTATTTATTTTCATAATATTATGATACTAACTTCTTTTTTTCAAATAACACAATTAAAAACATTTACTCATGAATTCATAAAACAATAATTATTAAACACATTTTGAATTAAAAAATTATGATGCTACAGCTTTAAACTCACTCAATATTGAATAACTCATTTTGATATGCCTCAAATCTTGAAAAAAATAATTAAAACTTGAAGATTTTTTAAAACAGTTTATCATTTTCAGATAGTTTAGTACAACTGAAGTTTGGGGGTATTTATATATGAGTTTTTCGTCCAAATATTTATACCTGCAAAACTGTAGAAAATGAAGAACAAGAAGAACAGTGATAGAAAATATTTCATGTTCCCATGAATAAGCATAAATACCTAGGTATGAAATTTAGGAAAGTCTCAAGTTTAATAACTTTCAATCCATGGACAGGACATTTCTATACTGTGCTTGGGTATTTTAGATTTAATAATAGACCTGAATGTCATTAAATTATCCAATATTCTAATAAAGATACCACTATAACATCAATTTTGTAATTAGGAAATATTTGCTAAAAGCAAGAAATATCATTTACAACTCACCAAGAATTAAATCCTAGTTTTAAATGTAATGGTTTGAGGAGAGGAAGTCATTTTGTGTTTTTCATTCCTTACAACCCATAGGCAACAGAATCACCCAGAAAAACTATCAACAAGGTGCAGAACTATGATTTCTATTTAATGAAGCAGGAGAGGGGAGAAAAGAGGAACATACAAATTTAAGCAAAACACAAAAGTGTTTTGTGATTTGTGTTTCCTACATTCCTAAAATGTAGGAAAGGGGAAAGAAAACCATCAGAAGGCATAATAAATGGAAATACAAAACAAGATGGAAAGAATAAGTCCAAATACCACAGGGATAACAGTGGGACTGAATAGGTGACATCTAACCAATTAAATAACAAAAACAAAAATTGTAAAGAAATGCTCACAACCACACACTGATGGATTGAGTCCCCTAATCATAATATTTTGAGCATCTCTGCTTTAACAAACTTGTTACTATCTGATGGTTCACATGTCAAAGCATTTATAGATACTTTTGATTATTCAAGTACAATATGATGTTATGCTGTCATCAGATGTGTATGAAATAAGGACTGTGAAAGATGCTAGATGTTTCTGTGTAGGGAGACAGGAAATGGGAAACAGGGAAAAAGAGGAAGGAAAGAATGTTAAAACTATGATCTTGCACTGATACTATCTTCTAGAATATAGTCATCATTATTGAAACTTTCTGAGACTGAGATTAGACGATATTTGTGTTATTTCTCTCTACATATTAGCACCTAATGTACAGCCCAAGAGTATTTCACATTCAAAAGTTCATAGTAGTGAATATGACCATGTTTTTAAAAGAATGAAAGAAAAATTTTCTCCATTGACGTTTATCTGTAATCCAGTTAAACAAGCTATGGACACGTCATCTCAGCCATTACAGAACGCTCACTTAGGAGTAATGGCAATACCTGTGATAGGAGTTCTGTTTTTCAGCCTATCCACTTCCATAGTAAAATCATCCTTCAAAAAAAGAAACCCAATAATGGAAAACAAGTAGACAAGGATGAGAGCGAGGACTGCGGTTAGGATAATTGAGCGGCCATTCCGTGTGACGCTTTTTATGACGTTGAGCAATGTCTCTTCTCTGTACACCAGATCAAAAAGCTGCAAAAATAAAGAAAACAAAAACAAGAAAGAACGCAATGCAGAACATGATGAATAAACATAGAGTTCACTGCAAATACAAGTGCAAAACATCCTACTTTATCTGAGAAAAAAAAACAACCTAAATTACATTTTAAAGTTGAATAAAAATATGCATGTTTCCTCCTGCT
This sequence comes from Myrmecophaga tridactyla, assembly GCA_004026745.1. Classification (NCBI taxonomy): domain Eukaryota; kingdom Metazoa; phylum Chordata; class Mammalia; order Pilosa; family Myrmecophagidae; genus Myrmecophaga; species Myrmecophaga tridactyla. The sequence continues at coordinate 36,706 of PVIY010001867.1, read as the reverse complement.
GGACTGTATAGGAAGGTTGTTTTTCAATAAAAAAACAAATATCATGCAGTTTTTAATGTGTATCTGTTGGTTATATAACCAATATAATCTCAATTTTGTAGGGAATTATAGAAATAGTATGGTTTTGAATTAGAATTTAGAAAAATTATAATATTATAATTAACCAACTTAGCTACTTTTTCTTTATTTTTAATTCAACGGATACTCTGAAGTTGTGTCTGGAGCATGTAAAATGACTGATGTGTGAATGCCAAGTTGAATCCATTGAAGCGATGAATAACTGGCGAATTCATTAAGTGTACTGTTTTAGATGTATCTCTTCTTGTGGTTAATTATTAGCTTGTCTAATTAAAGTCCTATGTGGTTATTTAATCAAGGGATTATAGATGAAATTACAAGAACAATTTTATGAGTCCTGCGCAATAGAAAAGGTATGAAAATCAAAAATATTTAAGAAATACAAATACCTTTCCTCACTAAAGGAGAATAATGGGGGAAAATGCTATTTTAGAATATGCTTTGGGAAACAGAAGTATAAACAAAATATAATACACACCTTTGCTAATTTACTTCTCTAATGGGGCATTAGTTACCCACTTTTGTGTCTTTAGTAAGAGAAAATCTATGAACTAGTCAAGAATCTGGACATGTTTGCTATATGTAGTAAACACTAAAGAACAAGTTTGTCTTACTGCTGTATTATAAAGTTGAAGGTACATGGGAGTCAGTACATCTAGTTTTCAGAAACTGATTAAAAGCAATAAATTAACATTCACTTTTAAAAAGGTATAAACTCGGGCAGCTGCCGTGGCTCAGCAGGCAGAGCTCTGACCTGCCGTGTTGGAGGTCTGGAGTTCGATCCCTGGTGCCTCCTGCCCATATGCAAATTAAAAAAAAAAAAAAAAGGTATAAACTCTATTTGACAATGAACTGTATTTTTAAATTGGAATATTCGGGGTTTGTCTTTTGCTACCTTGTGGGCAGTAATTAGAAAATCTAAATTAGCTAAAACAATCAGGTATCAGTGTCATGCATCCCATCAGAAATGCCAGACTCTTATGTTCTGTTTTTCTGAGTACTGATGGTTTCACAATTACTTCCAATTTAATTGTGGTCTTACAGATAATTGCTGTACAGTTATTAAATTTTTTGCTCACCTCAAGAAACTGATATGTTTTGATGGCCAGTTACAAAAAAAAAAAGTTTAACTATTTTGCTATGTGTTTCTCTCCTGGAGGGAGCAGCAACCTTTAGAAATAAAGTCAATTTTCCTCAATGTAGGCAAATTAAATAATGTAAATTCAGCTTCCAAACTGTTGACACAGTCACTCATTCAACTTATTTAAGCATTTAGTTGACATAAAGGAGATTTCCCTTTACCTTAACTCAATAAAGCCTTAAATAAAAGTCCCATAATGTGCTCTAGATCAGCTCTGGAGTGTTACTATCATTCAGAGGCCTCACGGATGCTTGATAAAGATGCATATTCCTGGCCTCCATTCCATACTCATGGAATGAGAATCTTCAGAAGGCAAAAGTTGTTGACAACAGATAGATTAATGATTGATTCTGTTTATTTCTGGGAGGAAAATCTAGATGAGGTTTTAATATTATGGATAAAAGGCTGAGATTTGTGGACACAATAGGGAATTAGTATGCCAATATTTTTTGTTTGTCTGTTTGTTCTTGCATGGGCAGGCACCAGGAATCGAACCCGGGTCTCCGGCATGGCAGGCAAGAAGTCTGCCACCAATATTTTTTTAATATTAAAAATGTTTTTCAAATATTTAAAAATACCATTTTTGATTTTATATATAATTTCCTTCCAATCATTAAAATTTACCATTTATTTGTCATAACCAACTCAATATAAACAAATTAGAAAGTATTAAGATTCAAAAGATAAAAGACCAGAGAAAATAAAACTGGAGAATAGGGTTAAGTAACATAAATTCACATTAGCTACCAATAATACATTATATAATTTTAACATACCTTTGTTTTGTCAAAGATCTTTCTTTAAGAAACATAAAGATATATATATGTATATATAATTTCATATTAGCTCCTGAGTGGATCTTGATATTACTAATCTCTCTTACTATCTCTAGCCATTTTATACACAGGAAGGTTTAGGCACAAAAACATTATAGAACATTACATATCACAGTCAGGTGTAAAAATTGGATAGAATAGGACTTCATATATTACAGACATATAAAAGAAGTGGAATTTGGTAAATCAGGTCAGAGAAAGAATTCATCTGGCACCTTAGAACAGTGGGAAAAATCTACTTTTAATTGCTGAGTCATCTAACTTAACTTCCTAAAAGACAATTTGTATTAAAACAATAGACAAATCCACTCTTTCTTATGGCTATTTCAAGTGTCTGAGGGTGCATGGAAAATCAACCTCTCTTCAGTTGTCCTACGTCTCTTCAGTTGTCCTACGTTGGGTGCACTAGATAACGGGAAAGCAGGACCTGCTGGCATCCCTCATGACCCAAGCAAACTGGGTGAATAAGATGTTTTTGGATGTCTAGCTTGTTTTCAAGAACCACTTTACTAGCTAATGTTCTCCACTGCATGTTAACTAGGGCTGGAAATGTGACTAAGTTGTTCCCACAGCCTCATGATGCTAAACTGCAAGAGCTTTCGGTTTCTAAAAATTATTATTTATTTACATTGAGTCTGCTACAGGTCACAGCTATAAAAAACAGTCTATACATGAAAGAAAACTGACAACAGGCAAAAAACTCTAGAAGAAATGTGAAAAATCTAGTTAATTAATTAGATAAATGTAGGTAAGTTTAACAACCAATGGATATTAAATCTGAAGTGATAACTATATTTAAAATAACTCATTGTCTATTTTGCTAGATTGGAAACTTTCCCTTTCATTTTACTTAAAACCATTCTAAAACTCCACATGATATTTGGCATTATAACAAAAATACAATAATTTCAGCATTCAAGGAAAGATATCCCAATTTTCTTCTCCCACATACTGTTGGGTAATCTCTAAATGTAAAAGGAGGTATGATTTGGCTGAAACCAGGGTCAAGAGGTGGGGTGGTTGGTTGCTTCTCAGAAAGAATTCAACCACCTATGTCGTTTCTCAGAGAAAAAGACCCAAAATAATAATAATTCATGCTTTTCCTGTGAAATTCTAATATTAACATCATTTGTCCTAAATGCCAGGCCCTGCTTTAAAAAAAAAAAAATCAAAGGAAGAGGCATAAGGAGAAGCATTGTGTATTTTTGCTGCAATCACTCTCCACACAGAGATGATACTCACCAGGAAGCTGTAGAAGAATTCATGAACAAAGAGGCCCAGCGTGCAAACCAGGACATATGCTACATGGTAAAGGAAGGCCATATCCAGGATGACTGCTCGGTACCCTCGGGTGAAGGTGCCACGATTTCCAACAAAACTCACCAGAAATACTATTTTATTACAAAGCTAAAGGGAGAAAAAGATTAGACTTACTGTCTTATTTATAGTGAAATTCACATAAATAATAGTATATTGATAAAGTCTATTAATAACAAAGTCCCTGATTTTCATTTATGAGTTCTCATTTTGTTATTTTTCAACATTGCTTACAAATCTTCATGTAAAACATAATACACGCAAAACTCGTACCCTTTGCCACTCCAGGAAAAGAGAATGATTAAGAATCCCAGGCCTACAAGAAAGAAGGACCCGAATTTAAATCCTGTCTCTTCCACTTACTGTTGTGTGGCCTAGTGACTTAATTTCTGTAGGCCTCAATAGTTTCTTCTGAAAAATTGGAATAAAAAAATCCCCACCTCATAAAACTCTCTGGAGAATTAAATGATACAATACATATGAAACACTTGGTACAATGACTCTTTAAGTGCTACTTTTATTTTTACGTGTTGCAAGTAACACATAAAATATTTTATTTTGATGAAATTACAACAAAGAAAAAATCTTTCAGAAAATTTTCAAAGATATATCTTTGATTTGATTTTATCCTGGACTTTCTCTACTATTATTTTTGAACAAGTATGCCGTTTAAACTTCTTTGCTTTAATTTACTTCATATATATACAAAATATAATTACATGCACAGATTAAAATAAATATATTGTATATACATTTCACAAGCTGTGTATGTGATAATTCTTCAATAAACATTTTAGAGTATTTGTAATGTGCCTATGACCATGCAGAGTATGTTCAAGCTACATTTTAAATTGCTATTTGTGGGTTAATTTTGGGATAAAGAAATTTATACTGATAATCTTTGACAAAAATAGTTACTTCCAAAGAACTAAGTTATCATAAAACAATGTATCTAGAATCACTGCATGCTTGTAAACTGTAGAGCCAATTATGCCTGCTTAGTCATCGAGTAAATAACTGTAGATTCCAAGGAAAAAAGAAATATAGATTTCAAGATTTCATAGTTCATTCTTCCAAATTGGTCACTGAGTACTTTAGATTATCCAATGGCACCATATTCATCCAAACCTCATTTTGGGAGAACAGGTTCCTCTTGCAATATTGTTGATTTTTAAATATTCATTAAAGAAATTACCTTATGGGCTGAAATTAAATGATAAAAGAAGAAGCATATTTTTGAGGTAGAAGTGAAATCTGAGATGGGAAAAACTTTTCCTTCAACCAAAATCAATACAGATGAGAAATGAGTAATTTTTACATGCTGTGAAGATGGTCAAACCAAATCAACAACACTGTAACTAAAAGTCCAACTATATCTTAACTAAGCCCTTAGTGCTCCATACTCAATGATAATTTTTCTTCTGTCACCTTGTTAATTTTAATAATGTTGAACAGAAAGACATTATAAAAATAACAGGAAATATTTTAAAAGTGCTGACATACATGTAGGACTTGACAACAAACATAAATGTGTTTAAAAAGACAGTGTTTAGGTGTGCTGGTTTGGAAGGATTTATGTTCCCTAGAAAAGCCATGTGTTAATACTGATCCAATTTTGTGGAAACAGCCTTTTCTTTAAAACCCTATTCAGTACTTCAGGTTGCAAACATGATTAGATTATCTCCACAGAGATCTGACTCACCCAATTGTGGGTATTAAGCTTGATTAGAAGGAGATGTGACTCCACCCATTTAAGGTGAATTTTAATTAGATTACTAGAATCCTAATTATTTACTTAGCTTTCACCCACTATGACTCATCAATATGAAATACACATATGAAGTTCTATAAAAATAGTTAAAAGTTAGAATCATGACTTTTCAGAAAGATGAATAAAATGTTAAAGATATATTTATAAGTTGTTTTCTGATTTCTACTTCCCTAAAACATATAATAAAAATTATACAGAAAAAACATCATAAGCCATGTCACTGAAGAAAAGTAATAAACTGAATTCAAGTTCTCAAAAAGAACAACACATTTAGTTATCAAATAATGCCAAAGTAGAGAAACAGTCTGCCTATAAGGATCTTGGACATTTTCACATGAAAAATAAAGATTTGCCATATTTGCTTTCAGGGGAGTTTCATTTTTGGACCATGATCTAGAGGTTGATGGATATGTTCTTGCTTTCTTGACTTAGGCTCAAAGGATTAGCAGTAGAGTTGATGCTGGCAGTTGGAGTCACCTATTTTTGTAGAGATCAAAAACAAGAAAATTGTTGTTCTTTGTTTTGAAGTGCTCATACCAAAGAGAAATAAGGGCAAGACTTAAGATTTGAGAGGAAAGAAATTGATATCTAGTTTCTCCTGCACCATACCCTTGAAATTTACAAACTGTTTTAAATAACATTTTTCCACGAAAACCAGGAATATTTATTCCAGGAATGAAGTTGCAAAAAAAAAAAAAAAAACAGAAACTCTTTTTTCAACCTTTTCATTTCGTGACTTACTTGAAGCTTTCTAACCAGACCTTCATTTGTCAATACCGTTATGTAGACAATCATTGTATTTATGGCAAATACCATGTATTTATCATGGTATTTATTGTGGGCAACAATAAATGGAGACGGGTAGGAGCTGGACACGGTGGTAAAAATGCCGTGCTCCTCTGAGCTGGTGTTAAAAGGATCCTCAAGTCAGTGCAACATAATATAAATGACCATAAACTTCCTACATATTTTTTTTTTCTTTTTCCATCTATTCTTCAAAGCTGCCCTTGATATATTTTTTTTGTTGGGGATGGAAGTAACAGGGTAATGGTGGGAGGAAAAAGAAGTGGGGTGGAAACAAGTATCAATGTAAGCTTTCTAAACAGTCTTTTAAAAAACAATATGACCAAGAAATTGTTTACCAATAAATCTTCTAAAAAAAAAAAAGAAAGCAAAGTTAATGTTCATTTGTTAATGTATATTATAGAATGCTGATTAATTTTAATTAGTGAGTTAATCATGCAGCAAAGTAATATTTCCATAATACTTTATAGTTCATTGATATGTCTTCACAGGACCTTCAACAAACAGTACAGTGGAAAGATGCTGGATCAGGGGTCTGGCCATCTGTTCCAGTCTTGTCACCGCCACCAATTACCTTATTTACTTTGGTCTCTACAGGACATTGTTTCCTGGTTTCTAAACCAAAATGCCTACAAGTGAATAATCCTTACGATGCTACATAGCTCTAGAATTTTATGAGATGTCTTTAAATTTTACTACTTTATGTGATCCCAGAAATTTATAGCTGCTATGTCTTTGCCTTTATTTTATTCTTTTGGTCTTATGTGAGGCTATGAACCTGCTCAGGAATTCTATCTCCACCTTATGTTGCTCCTATGGGAAAAAATGGCCTATTTTCCAAAAATATATTATAGAAACAAAGACTTTATTTATTCAAAGATAAAATTGAATGTATTACCTTGAATTACATTTTAACTACGTTATATTCTCATGAACCAGGTAAATCAGACTTCTTGCTAAAGTGAAATAATTTGATTAAAAATCTGTTTCACTGGAATTAGATCTTGTGTAGGGTTAATTTCTAAGGTCAATATGTAAGGCAAAATTTGCATGTAAGAAAAATCACCCTGAAAGTCTTAAATTTCCTATACAACAGAACAGTAAACAGAGGTGATAAAACTGTAGCATCTCTCATTTAATTCAACACATGCTAATTTTCCTCCAACATTGGAAGTGTTTCTCTATTTCATCAACTGAATAAAAGAAGTAGTTAGGAACTACTAGGAACATTCAGAGACATATTATATGAAAAAACAGATTGTGAGAGATTCTAACTGCTTGCAAGTGTGTGTGTAAGTGAGTGTGAGACAGGGTGAGTCGGAGGGAGGAACATAATATGAATGTGTTAGCTCAGAATATACACTTGAATTTTGCTTATGTTAAGTTAGCATATGTGGGACTCAATCTCATAGCTTAGCAGTAACATGAAATCTCCCAGAAAGCTAGCCACAGGTTAGTAACTAAGGGCATGGCATTATTAAAATTGAGCACTATTTGCTTCTCCTCTCTGCAAACTAGTAAGACTGAGTTCTAGCATGAGGAAATACTTCCACATTACACATAACTGTAAGAAAGACATATTATTTACAAATATCAGTAGATAAACCACACATTTCCAGACACTCTTAGAATAGGAAAAACACTGTACATAAGAATTCTGAAGATTTAAAAAAAATCCTTCACGTAAATTTACTACATTATTACTCATTATTATAAAACACCCAAAAAATTTAATGACCAAAAATAATGGATCGGTTAAATAAATAATATACTACCCATATGACTGGAAATATTATATATTCATTAAAATAAGGCTTTCAAATAATTTTAATGGCAAGAAAAAATATTAAGTGACCTCCAAATTCATACTGGGTGCTTATATTTTCCAGAAAAAATACAATAATTTCCATTTAATAATTAAAAATATAAAGAGTGGGAAGATTAAACTGTCCTGGGCTATAGAATATTTATAGTTTTTGAAACATCTCAAATTTTGACATATTTCCCATGATAAGGCAGAGAAGCTAGCTGCAATCCAGACATTTTAAAAATGAGTAAAGATGATAAAAATGAAGCATTATCATTAGCAGAAACTAATAGTAAGTGCTCAGAACACAAACTGAGTGTTTTTTCTCCAACTTCATTCCTGTTCCAAAAAAGGGACTTTCTGTATTTGCTTAACACTATGAAACATACCGAGTCCAGAAACAATTCTCTGTGAACCAAAATAAAAACACTTTTCTGATCATGATGGCAACGCTTTATGATTAAATAGCGCTTTGTTTAGATGCATGGTAAACTGTAGCCATTATGACTAGTATTATCATTATCACTGTTACTGTTTTTTCTGAATCTTCCACATTAATTGTCTTAATGGATTTTCTCAACACTGGCAAGGATAGACCAGGCTTTAACATTGTCATTTCACTGATGAGAAGAATAAAATTCAGTGACTAACTGACTTGCCTGAGGTCTAGCATTCTGATTTTCATTAAGGCTTAATCATCAGGTAGATGTCATCTTTTATTTTTCCTGTTTCTGATATATATAGTCTTAGCATTTACAGTTTTATTTGTTAGAAAGTACAAACTCTGAAGTATAAATTAGTATATATATAATTATTGTATAAATAAATTACTCTAATATCTAAGGTATAAAACATGATTGATTTACGTTTTCGTTTACTTTTTTTCTCTATCTTCTGGAAAATGATAAGCCATAGATAGATTTTTTCATGAACTTGTTATGTTAAATGTTAAGGTTGTTTATTAGTCACTAATTTTTTATTCATCCCTAAAATTCATCAAAATTATAGATTAAAGCTTTTCTACCTATTTATGAAAAATCAAAATTACAATTATTCTAATTTGTCTGTCCCAAATCTAAAGTGATTGTCTTTGGTCAAAACACTCTGGACTAATAGAACATGATGCATCATTTGGGGGCCATGCAAGTGGAAGCTTATGCTAAGTACCCACAGATCCATATAGATAAAAAGAAAGAGTTTTTCCCATATGTGTTCCTTTTCATTAAGAAATTAAAGTATTAGCTTTGCTCTCATATGAAACATATGAACAGATATGTTTTGTGGTGTTACTATTCTCACCAAACCATGCAGAACTTCTCTATCCTGTTCCATTTGAGAGGAAACGGAAAAAACTCCAAACCTCTTTGTTCCAACAGACATTTGAATGTTATTCCTTGTCTCTTTATATATTTTTAATCCAAATACAAATTGGTCAGTTTGAGACATAAGCTTCTGGACATCCTCTACTTTTGGTATTTTCAGTGCCTATTATATAATAGAGGCACCATAAATGTTTGTTATTTTTGGCCCCTCTCTCTAGCTATTGTTTCACTATCAAGCGGGGATTTTCTAACTTGGATTAACGTCTTATTGACGGTGAGTTACCAATTTATGAATATTATTTGCTTCTTCAAATAACATGGCTCAATATTCTTAAACAAAGGAAGAAAAAGGGAAAAAAGAAGTCAAATGCACTAACAAGTTTAGAAAAATTTATATAAATTCAAATTCTCTAATTAGTTTGGCTGTCGATATTGCAAAATTAGCTTATCCCTGAAAACACACTTTTTGAAGGTTTAGTCATTGCCAGGTATTAAGTTGGGGAAAACAGAATTGGGGAATGTGAGGAAGGTAGGATTATATCCATGAATGTGACATCCTCTGCCCTCAAGAAAACTATAGAATACTTTGTATGTAATTTGGTTGCCTGACTGTTCTAGTTAACTGACAGCTGTCATATATATCTTGTCCAACTTTTGAAGAATTATAATAGGGGTGCAGAAACATAGAATTGGCCATACTAGTTCAGCATTAAATTCTCAAAACTTGGTTGACAATTTCATTTATTATTTTTCAATAAATACTTAGCAAGTATTTTATGTGCTACACAGTATAAATGCATGACAATAAAAAGAGAATCATTCATTCACTTATTAATTACTTTAAAAATATTTGAATACCTATCAAGTTCTAGACATTGCATGATCATTTTCCTTAAGAACTGTTTAATGCAATAAGAAAGATAAAGCCTATATACAGATACTAGAATATAAGACATTATGTTAGAAATTCAGTAAAAGATACAGAAAGAGCTTTAGGTATTTTGCATACATATTAGCAATAATTTATTTGCTAACTTGGCCATTTGCTCCTTCATCAACCTGATGATTTAGTTTCTCTTAATATTCCTTTATGGCTTTGCCATGCAGAAAGTTGTCTAATCCTTCAAAACTTTATCTCTTAGGTACAATTATTTCCCTAAATGTATCACTTGTTATTTGAAATAGTTCTCTGGCTTATTTATTCTAAACTTACCTAACTCAACCTTCAAAAGCTCTCTTGTTTTAATATTTTAAAACTTGGAGGAAAAATAATATTAATTACATCTGTGTCTTTCAAACTTACAGGCTTTGTTCATACAAAAAAAGAGCCCAAATTCATATTTTCTCATATAGTAACACTTTTGTCTTTGGTCATTTTATAAAGAACACTTACTTCTAAAATTCTACTGAACATGACTGAGATGACTTGGAAATTATTTCAAGATATTAACAGTGACTCTGAGTCATTTTTGTCAAAAGCTGCAGGAATAGGATGCAGAAGGCATTATGAGTGGTTTGGATTAAACTGATTAAAGAATTGGGTCATGCCCCAAAGGATACCTTGATAAATAAATCAATTTTGTACTTGTTTTTTAAACTTCTGTCAAAATTAAATAAAGAAGGCAAAAAACTCTGGTTAATTTGGATTCACAGTAAATTAGAATTTACTGCATATACATGCATTGCAGCATATAGTTATATCTTCACATTTGACGCACCTTTAATTACTCTATAACAGTACAAAGCTAAGTAAGGTACTTACATTAGCTGCACCAAGAAGTATTAATGTAGGCCCAAGGCCGATTGTATATATTGATCTGAGCATTACTGACACAAGAAATGGTCGAATACCCACAGGTTTGGAGAAGAAAAACAGCATAGATGTGCAGATGGCAACTGCTATCCAAAGAAGAACTGAGAACAATGGAGACAGTGTACCTGTAAAATGCAGAAGAATTTTATTTTTACTGAGAACAAAACTAGAAGATGTTAAAATCTCTGCTGCACTGTTTCATATGCATAGTAAATTAAGCTTATAGGACACTGAATTTCAAAACAACTTCATTGGATATCCTAGAAGAAATTTCTTTCAATATGTTACGATTACTTACTATATATTTCCAAAAATGTGGCTAATTTCAGGCTGCTCAGATACTCAGTAGTTAATGCCTCTTCCATTAAGTCTGAAAATTGTTCATCTTTTTCTCCTAAGGGAGTGATCTGCTAACTACTTTTGATAGATGTATTTCACTGGGGAAATTTAATTCAAAATTTAAGATTAATAACTATTAAATATACAGCTAAATTAAGTGAAATCAGGTAATTTTCATTGAACTCATACCTGGTCTTTTACAATTAATGAATCTCTATATTATAGACTCATCTAAAGAATCCCAAATGTAGAATATTCAGTCATGAATAAATAGATACAAGCTTTAACTTTTAAAATATGCACACGTACATATGTGTATGGATATATATGCATCTATGTTTGAAGGCCAACTCAAGTGCTAAAAAAAAAGTTGAACTATTTAAGCCTCCGAAAACAAAAGCTCCAAATGTCTAAAAAATGAACCATTTCAAAATTTCTTGATGAATTGCCCCAAAGGGGGATTAGAGATTAGTTTCCTCTAAAAAGAAGTACAATTTTGCACTGATGTGTGGAGTCAAGTAATCCCCCCTTGAAGGTCATGTGGTGTCACATTTGCAGTAAATTAAGAGGCAGCATTCTTGGGCTGATTAGATCAGAGCTGAGACCTGGAACACGTGTCTATGGGCTGATGTAGCTAGCAGGGGAAACATCAGCATGGAGATTTTCCACAAGTCCTTTTGGTAAATGTTCCATGACTGAGGTCATCTTTTGGTCACACCTCTTTTTCATTATTTATAAAATTCACCCCTGCATGCAAATTACCAATAAGGGGGCTCTGGTATACAGAGTTTTTATGTTATCATTGAAACCCTGGGATTGTCTGTGCTCCTTAACCTAATTCTATGTAAATCTGTAGCTCCTAGTGAATGCTAATTGCTCTCAAAAGTAGGTAGGAAGAGCCTGTCAGATGGCAAAAAAAAAAAAAAAAAAGGACAGCGAACAGCATTAGCTTAGACATGCTTCTTTTTGCAATGTTTATTCTTATCAAGTTTTCTTTCCAGGTTTGTCTGGTTGTAGGTTTTGGTTTTGGTTTTTATTTGCTTGGTTGTTTATTTACTATATGCTTCTTCCCCCAAAAAGAAACTCATGCAGGGGTTGAGGAACTTGTTTCCAAGCAACAAGGAAAGATGGATGGGAAGAACGAGTCAATCTGACCCACCTGCAAATTTTTGACCTGATCATATTTCTTTGATGATGGGGCTAGAAAAAGGGTAAACTGCTCTGGAAACTACCTTTGATCCCAGTCCTCTGGCAATGCTAACAAATGGGTACCCAATTCATGTTTTAATGATGCTGGTTTGTAAGCACTCTATGATTACCAAAATCTGACTGCCATCTGTCTTGACTTCATAGATCTCAAAGAGATCATAGAGAGAATAATGCCTTCAACTTCCTCTCATGCTTACTGGGACTGTCAAATGTAAGCTCCATCTCTGGGCCTATTACAGTGCCTGGCATACAATACCAAATAACTATTTGTCAATTAACTGAACAAAAACACACTCTGTGAGCTTGTTTTGGGCAAGTAAATAAATAAAAAAAACCCCATTTTCAGACATTTAACAACATTTGGCCAGTCATTGGAGTCTTCAGTGTAATTCATAAACAATGACTTGGTGTGACATTCTTATTATGGAAGTCTCAGCTTTGATATAGATGAATAGTCCCACTCTGCAAAAGCTAACCAAATCTCGGCTACTTTCCCAGCCATCATCTGGTTACCTGATTTCTCCTTGATTATGCAAGGAATGACAATCATGCACTAAAAACTCAGCCTGTGATCCCTTTGTGGAAAGAACTCCTAGAGTGCCTTGCATAGTACCTTGCACATAGCTTAATGCTAAATGAGTACTTATGAAATGAATAAATGAACTTAGAAGTCATTTAAAGGGGGTATTAATTGACAACAGGCTTTGTAATTATATTCTGTAAAAGGGGTCATACTGTTTTTATTGGAAGATTTAATGCCAAAAAAAGAACCTGAAATCTCTCTGACAAACGCTAGAGAAGATAGTATACATTGTCAAAGCCAAGGTTTACCCATTAATGCTGAGTGGGGGGACTCTTTTCTATTAATATATTATATCCATATCAATGATCTATAATGAGCATGCATTATTTTTAGAGTGGAATTTTTTAGAATTAACCCTATACATTTTTTTTTGCATGGGCAGGCACCTGGAATCGACGCCTGCTGAGCCACCATGGCTCGCCCAACCCTATGTATTTTTAAATCTTAGAAATTATTAAGTTTGTTCTTTATAAAAGAAAGTTCACACACCAAAATTGGAGACTTTAAGTCACACAGATAGAGCTCTGCTATCTACTTAACACTGGCTTGCTTATAGTTTCCTATATAGATCATGCTGTTTCTTCCCCATCTCTCTCCATTCCTCTGCCTCCTACAAAGCTTCACAATACTTTCCCGCCCCATGCCCCCAACCCCAGTCCTGTTGACTGGGCATCCATCCATACATAAATCTATGGGTAGTCTTTAGTATTGTACCTACATGTTTCTTGGTCCCTTGACTAGACTGTGAGCTCCTTGAGGACAAGGACAGCTTTACTATTCTTGATACCCCAAAGGTCTAGCTCAGTGCCCAGCACATGTGCCCCTCCTGGATCATTGTTATTAAGTTGAATAAACTGAAATCACCTTGCAGAGCTCATTATCTTTAACATAAAGCAGTTGAGGGGAAAAAGAACTATTAGGTTATACTTAAATTTTGAACATGACTTGTTTTAAAAAAAAATCACATACTATTGGGAAATAAGAAAATCCTGTAGCTGCAGTTTTCTCCACTAACTAGCATGCCTTTGCCAAATGAAATCCAGGGCAGTTGGCATGGCAATCTTCACCTTCAGAGTGGACATCCCTGACAGCTTCAGCCACAACCAGTGTAGCCTCATTCTTTGCCTCATTCTTCAACCCCTGCATGAGTTTCTTTTTTGGGGGAAGCATATGTTAAACAAACAACCACAAAAGCAACCCAGCAAATACAAACTAAAACCAAAACCTACAACCATACAAACCTGGATTCCTGAATAAATTCAAACTCAGCTCTTCAAAGCCTGGCAATGAAAGGAGATTCTCAATCTGCCTGGGAAACGGTTCCTCTAAGAATCACCTTCCCCTTAAATACCTCCCTTTAATTATTGTATACCACCACCCAGGTACGGAGGGACACCACTCCCTCCATTAATATTTTAACCCAAGCATGAACTAGATGTTTGGGCACAAGTAACTCCCAGTAGCTCAAGTGTGATCAGGTTAGAAATACACTGAGAAAAAGGAAATATCGCTCCTTTCCTCTGCTAGCCCAATGTTGCAATGTGCTCACTGCAACACTGGCCTTTGTGACTTGGAGTAGGGTGTGTTAGGGCTGGGGGGCTGGGAGGTGACATATTTTGACCAGAGGACTTTTCCTTCCAGGTCCATGATTCAGCAGGAGATTTCATGATCAACTTCGATATCAGATCTTATATATATATACACACACACATACATATATAAAGATTACGTTTGTTTATAAAACAAATGTACGTACTTATTATCATCATGTTAAAAAAATAATAGAATGGCTATATCTCATGAAGGTAAAATGGAGTTAAAGACAGTGAGGTATAAATACTTATCTCATTCAAGATGTCACCAAGGCAGGAGTACCTCAGGCTTTAACATTCCCCCAGATGGGAGCCGACCCTCTTACTTACTCTTAAGAAGGTGGGCTCAATGCAAATGAGAGCTCTGAGAGGAGACGAGAAGGAGCATGAGAGGAAACTACAAATCAGTGAACTTCTGGCAACATTAGCAAAGCTCACCTTACCAAACTCATAATCCAGGGACACCTCTATATGGTCTTGAGGTCTCTGAACATGGTGAGATAACAGAGAGGATGCAGAGAACAGACTGGTATAGAATCACTGACCCCGGGTGTGAGGGAATCCTCATAGTTTAGTTTTTAACTGTTCATTTTTAAATCCTTTCATACTTACATAACAGTTGCAAAAATAATGCAGAGAATTCCCATATACCTATCGCCTAGATCCCCCAAATGTCAACTCCTTATATAATCACATTACAATCAGCAACATCAGGAAATTAACCGAAAAGGCTGATTTTATCTAATCCACAGATCTTCTTATTCAAACTTCTCCAATTGCCCCACTATGTCTTTTTCTGGTTCCAGTATCACATGTTGCCTTTAGCTGTCATGTTTCTTTAGTCTCTTTTAATTTGGAAGAGTTTCTTAATCTTTCTTTATCTCTCATAAACTCTACACATTTAAAGAGTGCTGGTCATTTATTTTGTAGTATGTCCTTCGCTTTGAGTTTGTCTGATGTTTCCTCAGGTTATGCATTTTTGACAAATAATGTCATGTCCTTCTCAGCTCACAGTATCAGGAGGCACATGATTTTGCTGTGTCTCAATACTGGTACCATGAACTTTGATCACTTAGTTAAGACGATTTCTACACTTTTTTTTTCAAAAGGAAATACCAATCCCTCTATTATGTAGAAACACCAACTGGGAGTAGGGGGCAGGAGGGCCAATGAAACTCCAATCCAAGAGCTTTCTCTTCCTCATCCCACCACACAGAGCCTCTATTTCCCCTCCTTCCAATGCCTTTAAAATAGGGGAATTACTCATTACTATTTTTGTTGAGGAAAATTCTGTGGTTAAAAATTTCTCGTCAGGACCAGCAGCAAAGTGAAGCTTATGCTTTTAATATAACATAGGCCATAGACCAAGCCTAGACAGGTCTAAGGAAACAAGTGTCCTGGAGGTCTATAAGGGAAAATCTTAGGGCTGACTTTGTCCTCCCAGCACCTTATACTGGGGTTTGATCTAAGTAGCCTGTGGACGTCTACTAAGAGGAATAACGAAACCACAGAGTGGTGAAGATGTGTGACTGGCTGCAGTTGACACACTGACCCAAGCCAGGTGTAAACAGGGGAAAAAAATCTGAACTTGGAGAGAAACCATTTTCAGTTGGTCCTTTCTCTGGGAAATAGCTGGCTGCCACAGGGGAAGGCCTCCCTGGATGCCTGACAATCTCTGCACGCCTCTTTGAAATCAGAAGCAGTTCCATGCTGTACCAGGCAAAGCCAACCAAGAAAAACATAAATAACAAAAGGCTGTGGTGTCAGGCAAGGCTGGTGGCTAAGAAGGGGCAGAGCCTCAAAGGTGCCTGAGAAGAGACTGAAAGAAGAGGGAGTATGGTAGGTGAGCATCCTATTTGTCCTTCTTGCTTTCCCCATCTGGCACAGTGGTGGGGAGGCCTCCGGCTGCTCCTCAGGGATATTGCCTCCAGCCCTTGGCAGCTTCTTGGCCCACTGGTATAGCTCATTCAAGTTAAATTCTCAGATCACATTCTTCTCAGAAAAGGTCCAAGAACAGCACATCCTTTTGTGTCAATCTGTGGCCACTGCATTACCTCCTTGCCACCCTGGAAAAGGACCAGGGTAGGGAGCTGCTTAGTGAGGGGCGATGTGCTCATTTTGTACCATGTTCTGAATCTGTGTAGCATCCAACATCCACCTTTCCAAAATTTAGCCCTGTACAGTTGTACTTGAGGGGGAGGTCAGCCTAGATAGGAGCAAATGACTGGCCATCATTATACCAATTGGCAAAGAACTCCACAATCCTGGTGGCCCTCTTGTCCAGGTCTTCTTCAATGGTTTCATCGCTGCAGTATTTGATGTGCTCAGGGGTGGGGGTAGGGCTTGTCCATCATCAGGAACACTATGCAGAATGTGATGTAAAGAAGGCCCAGTGAACATTCAGGTGGAAGAAAAGAACAGTATCGGCCACTTTGCTAAACATGAAGATGTTGCCAATATGTTGCTCCACGATGATGGACCTGCAGTTCTTCATCATCACAACAGTACTGGGAAATTTCAGGATCTCTACTTCACTCCAGTCAAAGTCCCCTGGGTTACCATCTTCACGTTGCGCAGGGAGACAGTTGCACCCTGGCAGCAGCTTCCTCACGAGCAGGAAGTGGGCAGAAAGCAGGGCTGACAAAAGGTAGAAAGGTCGGGCCAGTCATCGTGAAACTTGTGGCACCAAATACCAGAGCAATTAAAGGTGTGAGGTCTGCCATCTTTTCAGGCCTTGTGGCTGATTTCTACACTTTTGAAGTTTCATTTGTAATTAATAAGTACATTGTGAGGAGGCACTTTAGGCTAAGTAAATATCCCATTTCTCATTATACCTTCATCCATTAATTTTAGCATCTGTTAATTACCCTTATTTTTCTATTGCTTGTCAAATTGTGATATTCTATCTCGATTATTGCTTCCACTTTTATTAATTGGCATACTATTTTAAGGAAGAATATTCCTTTCTTGCCTATTTATTAAACAATGAATTTATATGGACTCATGGATTCTTATTTTATTTTATGGGTTGGGATGCATTACTATTAATATTTATTTTTTAATCAAATTGTCTCAGATTTGGCCATCAGGAGTCCCTTTAGTTTGGCTCCTGTGTTCTTTGACATGTCCCCATCATTTTTTGAGCACTTCATGGAAAGAATATTAATGGTCATCTAATCTATCTTTAAATTACCTCAAAGTGCTCCAGGCATGTAATCATTTAGCCTATGTTTGAGAAAATCCCACATCAGAGAGCTTACACCTCCAGAATACAACTTTCCTTCTCCAGACAGGCCAAGCATGCTTTCTAGTCTTGAGTTTTGTTTCCTCAGCTTTCTCAGCTAAGCACAGTCTATAAATGAAGGTTGGAGGCTGAGCCAATGTTGGCCAAAATTTAAAGGTTATTCATGGAGTCATACTAAGTAACTCATCCAGACCTGTAATCAGCAGACCCAGTAATAACTTTGGGCTACCATTTTGCTAAAATGTTAGCTTAAGCCTTTCTTTCCTTCTAAGCACCATCTCACACCCAAGTTTGACACTCTGAGATTGAGATGCCACTATTAACTTCTACCGAGTTCTCTTTTAAGAGTAAAGTCTGCATCTATACCTGATAATGGGGCACCATGTTTCCTGTGTTGTTTCGTTAGTCTTATTTCTTACTCCAAACCTTCCTTTTTCTGTAGTTTTCAAATGCTTGTGCAAGGACAATTTGCATCAGATATAACTGAAAAGATTTAAAAAAATACATATTCCCAGACTCCAGTCCAGAAGTATGGGCCAAATCTTCCTAACCCTTATATTCTTCATCTGTAAAAATGGGACAATTAAGAGTACTTACTTCATAGGATTGACAGGAAGATTCAATAAAATTATGTCTGTGAAGTGCTTAGCACTAAGTTTAACCCAGTCTGAGTGGTAAATAATTTAGCTGCTGCCATTAATATTAATATTACTATCATAACTATTACTAGAGATCACATCATCTGCCTTCTCCAGAATGAGTAAAGAGCAGAAATGTCAGTTGGGTGGCATTTCCCATCATCACTATATTCCATGTACAATAGGTGGCAGCAGAGGCTATATACATTGGTTCTGATAGACAGGTGAGGGATATCATGGGATGGGGCTCAGGGAAAATTATCTCCTGTATGAAGGGGCACATGTTATCTATATGCTTCTAATCCAATCATCCATATAGAAAGGTCCTGGACTGGAGACAAATGGATGGATTTCTATTCCAAGATTTGCCACTTTTTTTTAGCCTTATGGGTCTTCATCTCTTCACCTGCCAAATAAGGCTTTAAAATAGTAAACCCTTGTTTTAAATCATCATTTAATAGATGATTTCCATAATTCTTCCCATCTCTAAGACTTTATGCTTCTATTAAATGGGATTCTACAATCTACTCTTATGGCTTCTTGGTACAGGCAACACTATCCTGTACCTTTCCATGCTGGACTTTTCCTCTCACAAGAGTTACATTCTTCCACATCATCACTAAATGAGACTAAACTCAGTAAAAAGAAAGCTGTTCCACTTTCCTGTGTATTTTCAACTTCCCCACAATGGTGGTCAAATATTTTTTACTGTTATTTAACTCACACATCCTTTCCTTGCCAATTATTCCCATCTTATCATCACTGATGTATCTTAAAACAAAAACAAAAACCACACACACACACACACACACACTTTATTCATAACTACTCAGATCACAGCTACAGTTTAGGAATTTGATATCTATGATATCTGCAATGAGCTTGTGAAATTACTGGACTCCGACTTCCCTTTCTGATCACCTCCAGCTCATCTGAAATAGGCTTAATACCTGCTGCTCTTATCAGATCACCCCTTTCACTAGGCTTCCTTTACAGTATGAATATTTACCTTGTAACAATAACTACTACTTCTATGACTAGAATTACTATTACTACTAGTATAAACTGCTACTAAGTTCTATCAAATGCTCACTAAGCACCATTCTAAATTCTTTACCTAGAGCATCTTACAAAATTCTCACAATAACACTATGAGCAGATGAGATATAAAAGCACTTTGTGGTTATTATTTGCTGATTTCTCTCATCCTTTGTACCAAACTATTTTTCTCTACCCATTCTAATATTATTTAACAGATTGCATCCCAAGCCTATAATATATTTTTCTGTGCACTTGGCCAAACTTAAAAAAAAATGAATTTCCACAGTTTCACTTTTTGGCATACTTCTATTTTCCCCAATCCACTTAATTTGGGATAATTTCCCTTACTCTTTGTTCTGTATAACACATATTATTAGTTTAAAGATATTAATTTGATAGTCAATATCCTTTATTTCCCTACTATTATATTCTGTCTAAGGCTATACATTTTGAAGCCTGAGATTATAAATGTTTAATTTTCTCTTTATTATTCCTGATATAGTATTAAAAATTCAGGATTTTTTTCAGGTCATTATAGAAAGTTTGGACATGAAAGAAAGCAAAGAAAAGAAAGTAAAATATAAATTCTATTATTTAAGGCAATCACAATTAATATGTTGGCTTATAACCCTCATTTTTTCCATATATCTTTATAGTTGAGATGATACGGTATAATATAAAGATTTAGGTGGTAATAATTAGGTAGCAATAATAAAATATTTTCATTACTTCATTTGACAATACATAACACATAGTTTTAATAGCTCTTTTGTATATAAACTTAAAAAAAAAAACTCTATTGACTATTTTCTGCCTTCCTTATCTATCAGCCATGATATTCTCTCCATCATCAAACTCTACTTACAATGAATATATAAAAATCTATTTAACAAGAATTATATTATTCTTATTTTGAACTCTAGATAGGAAAGTGTTAAGAGTATTATTTTTTGAACTCTAAAGTTTTTAATTTTAAAGAAAAACAAGCACTTGCCTTCATCTCCATCATCCCCAAATGGGTAGAAAAGAGCAACTGCTAAATTGATGAACACAGCGAGGTTGAAGGAAATGCTTCCCCAGAGAGAGATGTGTCTTGAGAACCAGAACAGTGCAGGGTTATCTAGTAGAGGAGAAGTGCAACGGGAAAGAACAAAAAAAAATAAATTTTGATTTGAATACAGAAGCCCTACAAAAATACCCTACTAACAGTATTTTTTTGTAAACTACTATAAAAGGAAATTTAAATAAATATTTCATATGGAGACATTTTACAAGGTTTATTAAAAAGTCAATGGTAGGATGGGCCACGGTGGCTCAGTGGCAGAGTTCTTGCCTGCCATGCCAGAGACCGGGTTCGATTCCCGGTGCCTGCCCATGCAAAAAAAAAAAAAGGAAGTCAACAGTATTGCGAGGGTGCTCTCTAGTTGAGTCTTTCTGTTTTCTTTTAGCCAATTTACCCCTAATTCACTCTAGAAAGGTGAGTAATTTTTCAGTTGTATAAGAACAGAAAAAAAGATTTTATAATAATTCCTTCTGATCTATCTCCAGAGGAGATTAGGTGGAGACAGTTTAGGGGCTGCCCTGGGATCCCCTTTCAAACAGAATGGGTACATTACTGTACAATTTAGTTAAAATTGGTGGATTGTTCCCACTCCTATATCTTAAAGTCAAAAATATGAAACCTCTCATTAGCACAGATATATATATATCTGATGACAATTCCTGTGCCACAGACACAGTGGCCTGAAACTCTGAAACTGAATAGCATGAAGTAGTACCATTATTGGGAACTAGTGATTTATAATATTATCAAAATTTAAAACCCTATGCTTCTTAAGAACTTGCTAGATTTGAAACAGCAGAAGAAAATGAAAGATATAATATTTGAATGTGGTTAACAGGATAAATTTTAGGTTGTATATATGTTACTAGACTAAAACGTAAAAAAAATAACCACCAATAAGTGGAATAGGCTTTATTGGAAATTTTCAGAAAAGGGATTCTGTGTCTGTTGTTGGAAGTAAATTAGCAAATGCATCTACTGAATACATTGTACATTACTAAAAAATCAGTTATTCCCAGGGCCTGCCCATGAAAAAAAAATAATAATAGTTATTTCCACTTCTATTAAATAATTGAAAAATTATGCAAAGAATACTAGTTTGAGTGGGAGCCAATTTTATTGGCCAGCCCTGGGCACCCCCAGGATTCATTCAGGCCCTGCCTATTCTCTCTAACCCTTAATTATGTTAACACTGGGATTAAAATACCAGATCTAATGGAGGGGGAAAGGAATGAACATTTTCAAATAGAAATAATAAACCTTTAGGTTTATGTCCTCTGAATTCCAACCTGGAGCTTGCCATTTTCTTACAAACTGTACTCCCATGTCTTGCTTTCCTTCTCTTGGAATGGAACGTCCAAAACCAATCTCTACCCCTCACAGGGCACAGATGAGGACTGAGGGAATGTTATTTCTTAACGTTACAAACATAAACACACTCTGAATTTCTAATGGCAACATGCTATTGTAAAATATTATTATAGGTTATTCAAACCTGTTTTAAAAAATGGGCTGAAATTTTAAAACATGACCCTAAAGAAAGATTACTGTTTGAAGATATGTATTGGTCTTAGCACACCAATGACATTAAAACCAACTTTGATTTTAGTACAATTAAACTTAACTTTTTATTTTTCTTATGATCTCATATTAGTCTTTCTATGATTATCCTGGCCTCTAGTATGTAATAAATTGTAAACATCTGCATCTTCATCATTTGGGGATAGGAGTCTCATTTTTAAAAGCAGCATGTTAAGGCAAAATTAAAAGCTGTTGGTGCATACATTTGTAATAATAAATCCTTACTTACTTGTAAAGCCATCAAGTGAATTAGATTCTGCTTATAAATCTCATAATAAATTGCTTCCAAACTTTTAAAGAAAAATGCAAATTGGAAATTATTTTAAGATTTATTTTCTGATCAATGATAAAACATGTATTTTTTTTTTTTTTAGAAGTACTGGCCTCCACAAGCACTAATTCATTATTCAATTTACTTACTTGTCAATGAAAAAAATGGATGATTTTCAAATGTCTCAAATTAAAATTATTGAGTTTTCATATATCTTTTGGACACCCAGAATTTTCACTGAATTTCATGGGTTCTTCCATATGCTAAAATATTAAGGAAGAGTAATTTCTTTCTTCATTTTTCAAGTATTCCACTAAGAAAGCCTGAAAAATGCATGCTACAATCTTATAACCAAAGGTGGTGTTTCTTGAGTTCCAAACTTAAAGTAGTAAACAAATACCCATTAAAGTTCCTAGAAAACTGGAATGATGACACTCTGTTGAGCAGAGGTTTTGAAAGCATAGATGCCTGCTTGCCTGGAAAATATTACTAAAAGTCAGAAGAGGCCCAATCAAGAGTTTCATCACTTTTTGTTAAAAAATCATGGTACTCCTTATCTGGGAAAAGGAACTAAAGTAAAAATTAAAACTGTAGTTCTTCCAAACAGATTTAAACTAGTACCTGAGATATAAATAACAGAATTATATTATGCTAATTCTAAATTGTAAAATTATAACATTGCTCTATTTGAATACAAGTACAACACAATTTTTAATTTGTCTGTTTTGGGGAGGTAAAGATACATTAAAAGAAAATCTATTCAAAGAAAAATGAATTAAAAGAAAAACTTTGAACAATCTGCTGAGCCACAGGACACTGGAAGGCTAGGTTGGTCTCTATATTGCATTCACTGATCATTAATGTCATTCAGGGACTATTTGAAGACTTCAAACCCGCAGTTGTTCAACTTTGCATTCAAGAGTTGAAACGTACAGCTTGAACCTGCATTTCATAATATTTACAAAACTAAAGGATCATCACTAAAAGACGATCTAAACAGTTAGTGTTCTCTGTTTTCATTAAGCCACCGGTGTCTCACCTCCAGATGTAGACTGAGCTTACACTCTTGAGTCTACATGTGATTTCTGTAATATCAGACTGTCAAGGAATTAAAACACACTGTCATGTGTTCCCAAAGTACCAATGTATTTACCATTATGCTCAAAACTAACCATTTTAGTTATTGTGAGCTACAGTACTTACTCCTGATTTTCTTCTGCCACTTCATTTCACTGTAGAGATCTTCTGTTTGTTGGAAAAAGTCATTCACTTTACTTCCTTGTTCGTCCCTTTCGGTTGTATTGAACACACGGCACTTGGATTCTCGGGTAAGATATTCACATATATTGGGGACAGGAAAAACTATTTGTTCCATAGTCCTATCATGACGGACAATCTGAAACATTAATTTGCATCTCTTTTAGCTCTTTGGACATCTCAGTCTTAGACCATTTTCGGTTTTCAGCATAAGTTTATGCTGCATATGCTATGCATTCAATTATGATAAAAATGTGCCAGCTTGAAATATCTAAAATAGTCCATTATTGTACTACAATTTTTTCCCTTTAAATAATACTGTATTTTGTTATAAATAACAAAAAATCAAAATCTTTCCTTCTTTATGGATTAGCCACCCATCTTTAATTTCATGGCATACATCATAGAACAAAGGGAGTCTTAACTAGGAGGTGATAGGATAACCTAAAACACACCATTGAGTATATATATATCCCAGTATAGCAACCTAGTCACTTCAATATGACCATCCTTTCACCTTTGCTGTTATAATCTCTTCCTATCTCATCTACCCGCATTCACTCTGCCCCATTCTCTTTTCCAATCCTTTCTTCAAACAGCAACCAGAGTAATCTTTTGAAAAAGCCATCCCTTTCCTAAACCTCCTATATTTTTTCATACCTTCTCATTGTTTGGTTTCTTCCACATGAAGCACCCTGTCCAATCCTTAGTGGAGAGAAACTTCTCATCTTTAGTATAGTCTTAATAGTGACCTACTCTGCTGAAATTCCCCTGCAACAGCTACTGTTTTCTCTACATTTCCTTGGCCCTTTGTTTATACACATACTATACAGAATCATATGTGTGAACTGGTAGAGAGTAAATGCTCAGTGAACATATATTGTCTGTATTTACAGCTAAATATTTCCTCACTGTTGGGAACCAATACAAGTCCAACCTCAAATAATAGCTACCTGTCTCTCAACCCACAGGTATTTACCCAAGCCCCTTCCTTTGGTCTGCCGACTCAACCTCCTATTCTCTGATCACCAAGCTTTGTACTTTGGTATCTGGAACCTTCCTGAGGACCTTCATGGTTCAATGATCTATTTATATCAATTTATCCAGCTTCCTGATGTTTTTATCATTCCAGTTCCTGAGCACCAGATAAAGAAAGCAATGTTTTTGCTGCCCGTACAGCTCTTAGGTTTCACTAAGCCAAGTCTCCCCAGAACTGTAGTACCATTAATGTTTACCAACATGAGTAAGGATCTGCTTTGCGACACAAGGTAACATTGTCCATTATTCCAAAAGTTTGATACTAGGGAACAATATGAATCAAGGATTATAGATCCCAAGAGTTCAAGGCAGCAATGCCCATCATGTACTCTGATGAAAACTAAAATATCTTCCAAATCAAATGAATGTATGAAGGTAAATTAAGAGTGAATGTAAATTAAGACTGACAAGCATCAGCTGCTCTGCTTACTTCTACTGATTAGCTCTGTTAATCAGTGTCAAAATTATACCATAGCTAGTAAATGATAGCCAGATGGTCTCCCAACACATGCTAAGTCCACGGTGACCCACAACTCATACACTGCCACCAGCCATTAAATGTCTCAGTTATGGTTGGTGGGTGGTTGATTGCTGCATACTGAAAATGGAAACTGTTAAATCAATCCAGTTTATGCTATCAATCTGAAAACTTTACTAGTGCCTGCTGTGTTTCCTTCACTTTTGAATACTTTCTTAAACACAGAGAGCTCTATTTTAATACACTGTCTACAATTTTTAAAAGAAAATTTTTCTTGAATGATACCTTTTATTACAATAATCCGCTCTCTAAAACATCACTGCTCGGCAAGGACTGCTTTTATCACCAAAAATCAAACAAACATTCTATTAAATACAAAAGAAAATTTACATATAGTATGCAGCGCGGATAAAAAGAAGTAAAAAGGCAACTTTGAAATACATGCACTCCAATTTCTTAAAGAGCATGCATATCTTATCTTCTAATATGTACTTTTACAGTTTAAATCTATCAATTCTGCTTCATTGTTTAAGGGAAAAAACTATGAAAATGGTTTGAAGTATAAAATAAACTTATATTCACAGTTGGTCCCTCTCTTTCAAGATAATAACAGATCATTACCTCTATCTGGGCAGTGTGGTTGGCATAATACTTTAAGGCGTCATCCCCTTCATCTGGATCGGATCCTGGTTTAAGCATCTGCTGTAACAGCTTATTGTGGCGGGCCAACTAAAAGGCAAAAACATAAAGGTTTAAGGTCTTTTTTCCTCCTTTTCTGGGGTCATATTTGAAATTCCACAGAACTTCAAAGCCCTGGGGATATCTGTGGATTACTGTTTAAAATTTATCTCCATTCTTTTACATCATTAATTTGCATTACAATCTCATAAATAAAAGGATTTATTTATTACTCTGTAATGTTGAAAATAATACTGACACTTCAAGAGAGTATGTCTATTTGAGCACTCTTCCATGTATATTTGGAGATACACATGTCCTTAGCATGAGAAGACGGCCTTACCTAGAGTAGGTGATCAATTAACATTTGTTAGACTAAATTTATATCTTCAATAAATGTATAATTGTGCATTTCTTGTGGAACAGGAAACGTCACAGTGATAAATAATTGATATTCCCTATAATAAATTTATACTGCATGTAACAATATAAAACAACTTGGTTAACAGTATGATAGTTGACATTTAATGATACCTTCATAACTACATATAAATAGGAAGCTGTCCCTCAGAAGGGTGTCTTCTGTGGCATCTAATCAAGTTCTGCATTAGTAGTTTGTACTAACCTTGCTTTTCTTCTGCGCCTTTGTATGTCCCTTTATAGATATAGAGCTTAGGTTTATTGTAATCAAAACTGAGCATTTAAAAGACAGAGATTTAACTATAAGATGTTTTAAACTGCAATTGGTAGGAGTGATTTTTCTCTCTCCCTTGACTATGAAATTTTTTGGTGAGTTTTCTCTCATGTAGTTAACATGTACTACTCTGAGATGTTTCTTTTATAGTTGTTTTGAACAATTCCTGAAATCTTGTAATATCTTTGACCTTTCAAATATTCAATTTATGCCTCAGGTTCCCTGAGGGCTTCTCATAACATAGACTCTGGCATATAATTCTTTTACTTCTCAAACAGTCTCTGCTGCTTACTCTGTGCCAGGCATCATCCAAAGCACATTAAGTACCTGATTTCATTTGATCCTTGTTAGAAATACTGTGGTAAACACTATAATTATCTCCATTTTACAGATGAGGAAAGTGAGGCACAGAGAGAGTAATAGACTTTTCCAGGTTAAGTACAAAATGGTAGAGCCAGTTTCAAATTTAGGCAATCTGGTTCCTGTGTCAGTATTATTTTCAACATTACAGAATAATAAATAAATCCTTTTATTTATGAGATTGTAATGTAAATTAATGATGTAAAAGAATGGAGATAAATTTTAAACAGTAATCCAAAATCTATATAGCCAAATACAGTGGCAATAAATTACCAATTCTTGAAGGCAAATTGGCATGATCTGTGACTAACTGGATCTGGGGCATGAGAGAAACAGAGGAGTCAACCCCCAAGATAATCATCCTGAGCCTCTAAATGCCATTTACTAAGGAAAAATGCAGGAGGAGCATATTTAGAAGAAGAGAATCAGGGTTTGGCTTTGGACAAGTGACATTTTAGATGTCCATGAGGCACCCAGAAGGAAATGTTGAGCAACCTGTTAGACATATTAATCAGAGGTCCTGGGCAGAAGTCTGAGCTAGAGTCCCATCCTTGGGGCTCATCACTATATGGGTATCATAAGCCTTAACGAGAGCACCTGGGACAGCTTAGAGAAAAGAGGTCCAAGTGGGAACAAAAGCTAGGTGTCCTGGCAGCCAGGAGAAGAAGGAGTTTTGAGACAGAGTGAGTAATTATCTGTGCCAAACACTGTTGAAAAGTCTAATCAAATGAAGACTTGGGAATCATCATTAGGTTTAGCAACCTGGATTTATCACTTGTAACCTTGAGAGTTTCAGGATAGTGGTGGAGAATAAAGCCTAACTGTAGAGTGTCTAAGAATGGAGAGTGTAGGCAACCGTTCTGAAGAGTACTGCTATAAGGGGGAGACAAGAAATAGGGTGGTGAGTAGAGAAAGGGATAGGGGAAGAGGGAAGGCTCCTTCAGGAGGGGAAGTATAACATAATTTGTTTGCATTTGAGAAAGAGGGAATATTAGTTAGAGCAACATTTTGATGAGCTGAGTGCACAGATCAAGTACATAAATGGAAGGGTTTGCCTCAAACAGAAACAAATTCATTTTTCTTACTTTTATCTTCTCAGTGAAGTATGAAGTTGATAATGAGAGAGGAGGTGTTTTGAGGAAAAGAAGGTAAGAAACAGTCAGTGAGGGAAAGGGGTAGGACTTGAGAAATGGAGTAGGATTACCAGGAAGCCCTACAGGTCCCTTCCTGTTACACACAAGAATCTAAATTGTGGCCAGTAAATATTCTTATGTATTTTTCCCCAATGGCATTCAGCTTCCTGTGTACAGGCATAGAGTGGGCTGAGAGTTGTAATTAATAAGGTTTGTGGTTTTGCTGAAAAAAACAACACACACAAAAAGATATGCATGGAAATGATGGGTCCATGCAAGGAATTTAATGGGACCATGGAGCCAAAACTGAAAAAGTAGGGCCACGGGAATATTGAAAATATAGTAGGATCAGTGGACGACAAGTTCTAATATGATTTTTTAAAAGGGGGGGGGGTGGTTGGAATGAAGTGCCATATCCAAAGTGTTGGTCAGAGTGGGATGCTTGGAATGGAGGCTCCAAACAGAGTCATCAGTAAGCGATCAGGTTTTAGGTGTGTTTACACATTTATAATGGAATTCCTTCTTACACCTTCAACGTTATCCTGGTCCAGCACTCCATCTTCTCTCACCAGGAATGCTGCAATAGCCTTTTCACTCACCCTGCTGCATTCTCTTCTTCTAGAGTATATTTTCAGCCCAGAAGCCAGACTGATCTTTTGGTTAGATCATATCTCTTTTTTGATCAAAACCCTCCAATGGCTTCCATTTCACAAAGACTTAAAGCCAAAGTATTTGCCACGGCCAATAAGGACTTGCATAATCTGGCCCTGCTGCCTTTCTGAACTTCTCTGCACTGCTCTCCCCATGGACCACTCTGCCCCAGCCACACTGGCTCCTTCTTCGTCCCTACACCCAAGGAGCATGTTCTCCTCTCAGGGCTTCTGCAGTTACTGTTCCCTCCACCTGGATTCCGTTCCTCCAGCTACCTGCATGGTTTGCCCACTTACCTCCTGCAGGATTCCTTTCGAATATTCAATGACATTTGACAGAATCAAACTCATTTATCTCCCCTGGCACATCTATCCCCATTCCCCGCTTTATTTTTCTCCATAACATTGACTACGGTCTGACATAGTATAATTTATAATGGATCGGTTTATTAACTATCTCCCCCTGTAAGTAAATAAGCTTACATTCTTATAGGACATGGATTTTATTTATTTTATTCACAGCTTTATTCCCAAGGCTGAGATCAGTGTCTGGCACATAGTAGGTGCTCAATATATACCTGTTAAATCAATTGAATTCAAATGTCAAACTCTTTAAATTTTAAGTAACTGTTAACTTCCCTAGGTAAGACTATATTAATTTAAATAATTTTTTATAAATTTGGTGATTAAACATCTTTGGCTTCTTTGCAGTCACATTATATGAAAAAATTGCTATCATTTTAAGAAAGATTGCTATTTTATATGATGTAATTATTAACAAACAAACCTATACAAGTAATTTTCACTTAGTATATCTTACGTACTAGAAACATTTTAGGGCCTCCCCTCTTCCCTACAGTCTTAATAAGATGATTTCACATTTGTCTGGTTATATTGCAGGTAACAGGCCTTCTAAAACGCACTTTAAAAAATAAAGTGCCTAGGCCTTCCTTCATATGTTCAAAGTTTTAAAATATGTTCTTTCATGGTTATATAATTAATATATACTTATCTTGGAAAATTGGAAATATATACATATATGAAAGAAAAAATCAATAAAAACAAAATAGAAATAAACAGGATTTCATGTTCTTGGGAATTGAGGGCCTTCTCTGACTATGGAGCCTAATTTGTTCTTCCCTGTTTTGCATTTGCAAGTGCTCTGTACATACCTTCATAGTGACATTTCTCATATTGTACCTTATTTCTCTTAAATGGGCTGTGACATCCTCAAGGAAAAGAGCCTGCTCTTACTCATCTCTGCACCTTCAGAGCCAAAAATAGTACATAGCATAATACATAAAATAGACTTAAATATTTGTGGAATGAATGAAGAAATGGGTAAGAGACTTATTCATTATGTGTTTAAGTGGGTAAGGACTCTTAAATTCCAGTAAATTACCCCTCTGTTTACTCCTTTGTAAAACAGGGAGGCCAAAGAAATTAATTAGAAATCAGATGATGGTATAATTCCCAGTGTTTACAGAAATAAAGTTTTAAAAAATGTTTTTGTTTCATAGTTATTTATGTACTTATATCCCTTCTGTTAGTTACAGTATCAACTACTTAAAGGAAGGTACTGGGCACTCAATAAATGCTGAATTGAAATCTATATGATAAAGCTAGGACAGCTTCGCTATAATACAGACAAAATACAAAAGAATTAAGGAAGATCTCAATGACTATGAATTTGTGAAAATTACCAAGAGTCTCTTGATCTAAATGTACAGTTAACTGAAAGCACAATTCAACCTCTCAAAGGTCAGTTAACATATGTTCAAAAGTCTTCTGTTTTGTTTTTAATATTAGTCCCTTATATCTGCACTCCTTTTTAAAAATATCTGTAGAATGACAACACTGGGAATCAATGACATTCAGTTTCTCAGTGGGATGCTCTTTAGCCACATTTGTCTAACACACCCCGCCATGCACCCTTATATGATATGAATAGAGAAAAGCAACCCTAGCCCAAAGTAGCAATAGCAACTTTCACTATTATATGCTTTCGAAACCAAAGGCGAAAACATCGGTTGAGTTTCTGCGCAAACATGGCACATCTGGGGAGCATTAAAATCTAATTTAAGTCCTAATTAAACACTGAAAAATGGGCCATGGAGATACTCAAAGACAGCCATCCTATGAAATCCAACTGTACCATTCATCACAGCGGAACTCGAAATCAGCTCGACTATGACATAGTCTGGAAAACCAACGAACATCACTATCAGTAAGAATGAGGCCAGAACATGGGCAACAACACTGAAAATCAAGAAGGAGTGATGTCCTAGGTGGGAAATTTCTGGGTCCTAGAAATACTTGTAATCCACAAAAACCTTTGTTAGGCAAAATAGTAGCAATTGTTTTATCTACAGGTGAAGACATGTGCCTGCATCTGGCATATCAATATAGTATGTGATGCCAAAAGAACTTAACCAATGAAGAACTCATATTAGCTCATTATTACAAATAGAGACACTACCTGAGACAATCTATCACCGATTAAAAACAAATGCAGGACTTCCGGGAAGATGGCCGAATAGAGTAGTTCGAGATTAGCCTTGCTCCACAGAAAAGTTAAAGAAGGGTCAGGAGGGCGACTGAGGTGGCAATTCAGGAGTGCAGCTGTCCTGGGAGGGCCTTCTGCACCACATGGGGCAGTCCTAGTTGCAGAGGCGGAGGAACTGAGAGGCAGAAAGCTGGAGCCTGGTGCGGAAGCGTGGAGGCCGTGGGTGTGCACGGACAGGAGCTGGGGACTAGGAATTAAGCCAGGCTGCATTCTTTGGGTGTGCTACCCTCACCAGTGCAACACCGTAACTGGCAATTCACCCCACACCCCATGTACCTGAACCCCGTTACCTGCTCCCATTTTCCGAGCTCCAGGCACCACCACCCCACCAGCCCCCAGTGAACATACCTACCCCCTCCCCCCTCCCAAAGTGCAGCCCAACCCACCTCTCCTGCACCCCTCCTGAGTATTACCTTCACCTTCCTGTTCCCTGTAGGCTGTGGCCAGCACATAAAGGCTGCGGGCACTAACCTCCATACCCAGGCTATCCCCTGTCCCCCTGCCAATAGTGTTGTACAGCCTCACCCCACCCTCTCTGAGCTATGCACATCAGTTTACAGCACTCTTAGACCCATGCATGTGCAAGGGTCCCCAGTCATGTCATTCAGCTCTGGGAACCTCAGTTTACATCAGTTAGAGCCACGCACGGCCATCAGCCACACTTCCCAGCTCTGAGAAACTGCTGACCTGTGCAGCTGGGTCACATCTGCCCCCAATCCACAAAGGCCACAGCTCTATGCATGTGCACAAAGCACCCCATGCCTTAGACCAGTGCATACCAGGGTTACACGCCCCCAGACTGGTACACTTACACAGCTACATCCTCCCAGGCTGCTGGGCGCCACATTCACAAGCATCAGCATAACATCCCCAAGCTGCGCCTATTCCTGCCCTGAAACAAATCACCGCATTGAGTGCCCTGCTCTCTGCTGTATATCCATCCCGCAAGCACAGGGCATTAGACTACTGAAGGAATTCAACTCCCAAAGTGAATCATTCAAGATATTTACATGCCATGAAGATAGCAGAAGACCACTAAACATATCACAATGCAGACAGATATAGCCCTGCTTAAAGACCAAATTAAACCACCAGTTAAGACAAAGACGTTGGAACAACTAATCAAAGATGCTCATACGACTCTACTTAATAAAATAAATGGGATAGCAAATGACATAAAGGAGAGCAAGAAGACAGTAGAAGAGCATAAAGAGGAATTTGAAAGAATAAATAGAAAAATAGTGGATATCACAGAGATTCAGTACTCTGTTGACCAAATAAAAACACACTAGAGGCACCCAACACCAGATTTGAAGAGAAAGAAGAAAGAATAAGTGATATAGAGGATAATTGACTTAGAAGACTCAAAATGCAAATGGCAAAAAAGACGGAAAAATTTGAATTGGATCTCAGGAAAATGATAGACAAAACAAAGTACACAGGTATAAGAATCATTGGTGTCCCAGAAGGAGAAGAGAGGAGTAAAGGGCTAGGAAGAGAATTGAAGATATAATGGGGGAAAACTCCCCATCCCTCATAAAGGACATAAGCATACAAGTCAAAGAAGCCCAAAGAACTCCAAACAGAATAAATCCAAATAGGCCTTCCCCAGGACACACACTAATCAGTCTGTCGAATGTTGAAAAGAAGCAGAAAATCCTGAAAGCAGCAAGAGAAAAACAATCTACTACATACAAGGGAAACCAAATAAGACTGAGTTCAGCTAGCACTATGGAGGCGAGAAAGCAGCGGTATGATACAGTCAAGGTCCTGAAAGAGAAAGAATTACAGCCAAGAATTCTGTACCCAGCCAAACTGTCCTTCAAAACTGAGGGAGAGATTAAAGTTTTCATAGACAAAGAAGTCCTGAAAGAATGTCAACAAGAAATCAGCCCTACAAGAAATACTAAAAGGAGATCTGCTGGCTGAAAAAAAAAAGACTGGAGAGGGAGTTCTGGAGGAGGGCACAGAATTGAAGAGTACCACTAAGAGTAATTTAAAGAATACAAAGAGAAAGAGGGAAAAGAATATATAGATCAGAGAAATAAAATAAAAAAGATAAGATGGTGGATTCAAGAAACACCTTTTCAGTAATAACTTTCAACGTTAATGGACTAAACATACCAATTAAAAGATATAGATTAGCAGAATAGATTAAGAAACATATTCCAGCTATATGCTGTTTACAAGAGACTCATCTGAGACGCAAGGATACAATTATATTGAAAGTGAAAGGATGGAGAAAGATTTTCCACACAAGTTGTAATCAAAAGAAAGCAAGAGTAGCTATACTAATATCAGACAAAATAGATGTCTTTAAATGTAAAGACATCATAAGCGACAAGGAGGACACTATATACTAATTAAAGGATTAATTCACCAAGAATATATAACAATCATAAATGTTTCACAAAGACAGAAGTATTGACCAATGGAATTAAATTGAGAGTGCAGAAATAGACTCATCAAATCTATGGTCAACTGATTTTTGACAAGGCCCCCAAATCCTCTGAACTGGGACACAATAGTCTTTTCAATAATTGGGCATGGAAGAACTGGGTATCAATAGCCAAAAGAATGAAAGAGGACCCCATCTTATATCCTACACAAAAATTAGCTCAGAGTGGATCAAACACCTAAATATAAGAACTAGCATCATAAAGCTTCTAGAAGAAAATTTGGGAAACATCTTCAAGACCTAGTAATAGGAGGTAGCTTCCTAAACTCTACAACCAAAGCAACAAGTAACAAAAGAAAAAATAAATAAATGGGAACTCCTCAAAACCAAATGCTTCTGCACCTCAAAAAAACTTTTGTCAAAAAGGTGAAGAGGCAGCTAACTCAATGGGAGAAAATATTTGGAAATCACTTATTGGACAAAGGTTTGATTTCCTGTATATACAAAGAAATCATAGAACTCAACAACAAAAGAACAAACAACCCAATTATAAAATGGGCTGAAGATATGAATAGGCATTTTTCTGAAGAGCAAATACAGATCGCTCAAAAGAACATATGAAGAGATACTCATTTTCGTTGGCTATAAGGGAAATGCAGACTACAATGAGATACCACCTCATACCTATAAAAATGGCTGCTATTAAACAATCAGGAAACTATAAATGTAGGAGAGAATATGGAGAAATTGGGACACTTATGCACTGCTGGTGGGAATGTAGGCAGCCGCTATGGAAGGCTGTTTGGTGGTTCCTTAGGAAACTAAATATTAACTTGCCCTATGATCCAGCAATAGCACTACTTGGTATATACCCAGAAGTGTTGAAAGCAATGACACAAACAGACATCTGCACACCAATGTTCTTAGCAGCATTATTCACAATCACCAAAAGATGAAAACAACCAAATGCCCATCAACAGAGAAGTGGATCAACTAATGTGGTACATACATACAATGAAATATTATGCAGCAGTAAGACAAAATGACATCCTGAAGCACATGACAAGATAGATGAGCCTTGAGGACATAATGCTAAATGAAATTAGCCAGACACAAAAGGATAGATACTGTATGATTCCACTCTTATCACCAGCATAAAGGTATAATCAGAGGCTTATATTACAGAAGATAGGGGACTTTGAGATATGTAGAAGCTAGAGATGGGTGAACTGGTAGTTTATGAGGTTGAACTCCAAGGGAATAGAAAGGAGTGAAGGTGTTTCTCTAGTGGATGTTTAAGTAATATTACCATATTGAAGAGGAAAAAGATTGAACGGGGTTGTATAGACCTATGTGTCCCACTGACTCACACTAAAAATATAAATTTGTTCTTGCAAGAATTACTTCAAAGTTATGATTCATATATGAAGAGTGTTTAAGTTTAGGGTACAGGGAGAAAACTGCAATTGCATGTATGAGCTATGTTCAAAAGGAAACCATCAGCACTACCACAGCAATAGCAGAAGTAAATAATGGGGGGAGGGACAAAAGGTAAGAGGAGGTTTAGATTTCCTATTTGGTGAGGGTGTGTTTATTGGTTTTCTTTCTCTTGGGAACAATGAAATTATCTAGAATTGAGAATATTGATGGACTGTGGACTTTGGGCCCCATACATGATGCCCAATGAATGCAGGTGGTTGAAGGATGCACTGACTGAGAAGTAGATTGGCAAACCATGGTGTATACTTATGAATGAAGGTTGTGCTGCTACAAAAAGGAACAAAGTTATGAGGCATGCAACGAAGTGAATGAACATGTGGGACATTTGGTGAGACAAAATAAGCCAGAAACAAAAGAACAACAATGATATGGTCACCTTTAGAAAATGCTTATAAGAAAACAGGGGCCTAGATTATAAGCTTTTAAAGCACATTAAGTCCGGAGTGGTGCTTAATATTCCTGGACTTTGAGAAACTGTTTTATATATATAACCTGGTATTTAGAGATGAGAACAAAGCCGAATAGGTTGGGGTGAAAGTAATTCAGATCACAGGTGTAAGGAAGACGGCGTCTATATTTTAGAACCACACATACTCTTTGAGACCAATGGAAGAAAGGTTTATTTGGTCTGGAACTGAAATTTTCTGTAGTGCATAATCTAATCAACATATCTGTATAGCTCATTTGATCAACTGAAACACAGGGAGCACAGAATAAGAAAGAGGTCTTTTAATCCTGTATAGATTGTTGTAATCCCTGAATATATCCTAGAGTACATTAAGCAGATAATCAAAAAGTATTGGCAAAGTCCCCCTGAAGAATGGGAGAAAGAATATGGAACTATTAAACCTTACCATCAGGGAATCCCCTGATACTGTGTCAAACTTAAGGGACACCCAAATCAATTGGCCATGCCCTCGATCATGAGGCCTACTCTAGTGAAGCTTATGTAGATAGTGGAGAAACTTAGCCTAACTATAGGCATGCCTAAGAGTTACTTCTGGAGGACCTCTTTTGTTGCTCAGATGTAGCCTCACTCTCTCTAAGTCCAGCTCTGGAAGTGAAATCATTGCCCTCCCCCCTACATGGGACATGACATCCAGGGGTGAAAGTCTCCCTGGCAACATAGGAGATGACTCCCAGGGATGAATCTAGACCTGGCACTGTGGGATCAACAATTCTGTCCTGACCAAAAGGGGGAAAAAGTGTAACAAAGTATCAGTGGCAGAGAGAGTTCAAATAGAGTCAAGAAGCTACTCTGGAGGTTGCTCTTATGCAAGCTTCAGTTAAACCTTGCTACCCATCTGTGTTAGTTAGATCCAGTTGTCAACTTGGCCAGGTGAGCACACCTAGTCTTGTTGCTGCGGACATAAGCCAATGGTACGTGAACCTCATCTGTTGCCAATTACATCTGCAGTCAGCTAGGAGGCGTGTCTGCTGCAATGAGTGACGTTTGGCTTAATTGGCTGGCGCTTAAATGAGAGAACGCAACGTAGCACAGCCT